>CM046029.1:57018046-57208046 GCA_025215565.1 Flaveria ramosissima | reverse complement strand
TTCTTCTTCTTCTTCTTCTTCTTCTTCTTCTTCTTCTTCTTCTTCTTCTTCTTCTTCTCTCTTCTTCTTCTTCTTCTTCTTCTTCTTCTTCTTCTTCTTCTTCTTCTTTCTTCTTCTTCTTCTTCTTCTTCTTCTTCTTCTTCTTCTTCTTCTTCTTCTTCTCTCCTTCTTTCTTCTTCTTTCCTTTTGTTCTTCTTGTTCCAATTATTCTTCTCGCTCCCTTTAATCGTTCCGTTATTCCTTTTACCTTAGAACTTAAAGACAAATTAAAAATTTAACATAAGTACCCCATAAGTTTCATGAAGGTAATAAAGGCCCTTACAAGATAAACGACATTAACTAATAGTTAACAAGAAATACGAGATGTTACATATACCATGATTTCCCATATTTGGGAAATATGGGGAAAATATGGGGAATCAGGTACAACCCCCATAAATTTTTTACTATTTTAAAAGTAATTGTAAGTGAAGGAGAGGGAAAATATAATAATAAATATATTAAAAAGTATTATTTAATTAAAAAAGATATTAAAAAAATAGTGTTTTTAGTGTAAATGTGGAAATGAGGTTGGGGAATCCACTATGAATGTTCTAATACAACAAATACTTAATAAATGGATTGAACTAAAGATATTCGATAGAAAATGTTTTGTTTTATCTTAAATGTTAAAACACCTTAAAGATTTAGTTTCAACAAGAATCCTACATAAAAACGTTATTAGAAATATTTACTTTATTCATCATGTCCTTAAATGATTTTGAGGTCACTTGATGTTAAAATGAGTTGTTCAACCTTGAAGATGACATCAATATTCTGTCCAAAAAATATAATACTCTAGTGTCATTAGGGCATTGATTTTCTCGTAGTACATAAGTGACTTGATATATCATTTTCTTTGAAATTATAGGTGGGATGCAATTCAAATCTAATAAGTTGGCATTTTAATGGAATAAAGAAAATATCTTGATACCATTAAGGTATAAAATATACGAGTTTATATTTTAATAACTCATATAATACAAATTTAGCAGCTTTATGAATACGTGATACATGTGAGATGCCTATAATACTGAATATCATTGTATCTATAATGTTAAAAAACTACAATCACTTCATCAGATGATACAAGTAGATAAGACATCATGTTTAAGGATATTTTGATAATTTTACGAGAAAAGCTACTTACATTATCGTATAGAGAGAATAAATACGTCGTTCAACTTGAAAAAGAAGTTATACGACAAGTTTGTTGAAGGATATCCGAAATTCTATATCGCTAAATCAATATTCATATAAAGTTAATGATATGTCTTCATATTCTTTCTTCTTATTCTTCTCATTACAATTGTAACATATAGTACAAAATTTCATATGTTTAAATTCATCATTTACAATCCTACATCAAATGCAAAACTATAAATCATTGTAAATATTATTTCTTGCGATGAATAGTGTGTGGGGGGCGTGACTTACGAATCTTGGCATTCTTTATGGAGTTAAAACCGAGATGACATCCTAAATATTTTATTAAGGTCGGTATCTAAAATATAAATGTGCTTAATTTTAGGTTTGCCCTTTTGAAAATTATAACTACAAATATAATATCTATTAAATAATATCCATCGTTATGAGATGTAATAAACTATGATTCATGTGTGACATGTGCATATATTAAATGGTTTAAATACATAGCAATTAAATCCGCAATTGTACTTCTGATTTAGTGACATTTAGTGACGGTTTAAGTTTATGATTTTAAAGTATTAGGTTATACCTAACTAAGAGGACATTCTTACAATTCTGAGTCTTCTTTTGTGGATGTTTTGACTGAGTTAAATCTGAAATGTTAAAATTAATATAGAGAGTTAACATTATGTTTCAAAAAAACTCGCTCATGTATTTTGAGTAGTTCTAAACGTCGTTAAAAAATCAAATCCTAAACAAAACTTATTATATTTTGATAGGGTGATGATCAAATGTCAATCTTTTATTATTACGATAGCCGCATTAACTTTTGAAGGTCAATCAAAATATAAATATCTTTTTAAATACAAAAATATGTTTTATATATATATGTGTGTAAATTCGTAAAAATAAAAAAGTTTATATTGTTATAAGTATGTGTCAGGTGTAAGTAAATTTCATTTATCATAACTTTTTTACATTTATAAGTTTACACATATATATATAAAACATAACGTTACATATATGTATAGTATTGTTATTCTAAAAAAATAACTCTAATCGATATTGAAAAACTAACATGATTATCACAATAATAATAAAATATTAACATTCAATTCTTCTCTATTTTGATAATCAAATGGATAACAATGGTGTCGTTTAAACCTTTGCAAAGGTCACCGTGAAGATTATCCATATCCAGCAAAACCACCCTTCTTCTCCACCCCACAAAATCCTCAAACCCCTTCTTTAATCCTCACATGGGAACGCATTGAATCGGAGTTACAAACGATGTTGACGGTGACGTTGATCACTAACTTCATCACAGCCTCAATACTCTGCTTCAATCGCCCTTGATATTGATTGATGATGGAAGCCGCACAACGACGTCGTTTGTCCATCATTGCTTCTCACCTTAGCCCCATTACAATCGCACCAATTACGGAAGACAACTCTTCGAAGATTGTATCGCGCTTCCATTGTAATTCTTGTTCTGATTTGGAGGTTGATTGTGTTTTCTGTAAGATTATTCGAGGTGATGCACCTGTGTTGAAGGTATATCTGAATTGGGTTTTCATTTTTGATTTTGCTTGTGTTATGTGTGGTTGATTGAGGGTTTTTACTGCTGGATATTGAATGTGTATTGGGGGATCATAGATTCATAGCCCTAATTGCCATTAGTAAATAGGTCATTTGAAAATAAGGTTAAATGTTGAGGTGATGAATTTGGGGATTCTTATTGATGTGGGTGGCATATATGTTGAATTTATAGATGTTTTTTTGCTAGATTTAGTAGTCTTTATTGCATGATATTTAATGGGTAGTAAGAAAAGCATGTTATAAATGTTTTGCACACACATGTTTTTTACTTTTGTTTGGTAGTATAAAACTAATAGGAGTTGTTTAGGGTTTGCTGTTTTAAACAACTTCTCTGATTATCATAAACTGCTTTATCTGATTATTCCAAGTATGTGGTTCATCATCCGTTGTCTTTTTGCTTTTTTTCACTCTTCAAGTTTTTTGCTTTGGATATTATATGACACTCCAAATATGTAAGTGCTAAGAAAAATTAATGGAATTTATGGGGGCCGTTTGGTTGACAAGCTTCTTTCGAAGGAATTGGATTTGGAATTAAAATTTGTCAAAGGCATATGATTTTGAACGAACTGGAAGTCTGGAATCTATCCAAGATTAGGAAATTGAAATTTTTGATGCATTTGACCGACGAGTAATCATGTTTGGCTCGTAAATTTGTATAAGAAAATGGAATGTCGTGGCCTGGTGGCCGCTGTGGCTGCATTGATGAAAACAACAGTTGTGCTGGCGGCTGTGGTGGTGACAATAAGGGTGGCAGGGGTGGCGATGGTGAGGGAATGGGGAATTCCACTTCGGTTGGCTAATCTCGTTACTATTTGGAAGGAATATTGATTCTTACATACTTGAAGGAATTAATTTCAGTTTCCATCTTTCTATAACCAAACACATTATCCCAAACAGATAGGGAACAAAATCCCTCCCTCTCTTTTAGTGTCACCCTTCATCACAGATGTTTTTCTTTGAAGCGATGAAGCGTGATTGTGTGATTAAACATGAAGACATGCTGTTTGTTAATTGGTTTTGTGTATCTAGATTAATAAAAGAAATTTATATCCATTTGCATGTACTCTACCCCAATTCTTGTTAATTAATAATGATCAACATGATACATTGTTCTTATTTTCATTGCATTTCATCTTCCTACAGCTATACGAAGATGATGCATGCTTATGCTTTTTGGACAACAATCCTGTGAGCCCTGGGTAAGGTATCATATGTATAAGATACAATTAAGATTGTTTCCCTCATTACATGTAGATTTGTTTGTGGGGTTTAGGTTTGCATTGTGTAATCCCCAATAAAATCATTGATCTAGGCTATGCCACCATCTAACTCTAAAGGCATTTAATCTTGAAATGACATTGGATAGTAACCAGTGATTCGCGGCATCATCATGCTTGATTCGATTACTATTTTTTATATCTATACATTGTTTTTTAACTTTTAATGTTAAAACATTTTAGGGTTTGTGATTTGTGTTGTATATTACACAAAATAACTTTTCTTACCATTTTGCTAGGCACTGCCTTATTGTTCCAAAATGCCATTTTCCATCTCTTGTAGCAACTCCTCCATCTGTAAGTTTATATATACAATAATATGCTTCTAATTTTCTTTTATGGAAAAACTGTCTTAAAGAACTTGTCTGTGTAGGGAAAAGCATTGTTAAATTTAACAATAATGTGGTAATTTTTGCAGGTGGTAGCTGCCATGTGCTCGAAAGTTCCGTATATTAGCAAGGCCGTCATGAAAGCCACCGATTCTGGTAATGATTTCTGTATATGCCTATATGGTGATTTGGTTAATCTTGCATGTTGTCTGCTAATTTATTGTTTTGAGTTTCATTTGGGTAGACCTACGCTTAATTGTAAAAAGGCAATAGGAAATATATTTATGTTCTTTTAACCTTGCAAATGGAAATTTCAGATTCATTTAACTTGTTAGTCAACAATGGCGTGGATGCAGGACAAGTTATATTTCATGTAAGCCTCAATAACAAAGAAAAAAAACTAGTGTTTTTCTTGTTCTTGTTGAGAAAGGCAAATTATTAATTTACTCGATGTTAGAGAAACTGATGATGTTTTTCTTGTTGTTCTTCATTGTTTAGACACACATCCATATAATCCCTCGTAAGGCACGAGACTGCCTGTGGGCTTCTGAGGTATGCTATAGTATTCTAATTGTCTATTTAGATGTATGTGATTGTATGCTATATAATAATCATAACCTGATAGTCAATTATAGATTTATAGTAGAACACGGGGTAGAAATAATATTCAGATATGCTGTTTGTGGTTTTGATACTGAATGCTCTGCGAATCCTAAGAAACTAATAGATACGACGACCGAAAGTTGATATGGAACAAAAATAAATGTCTCACAAATTAGGTAAAAAAAAGGTGTGAGAATAAGTAATTATATATTTTTATTATATCTTTTAATAATCAGTTTTGCTACAACTGTTATGAAACTGATTATCTAACCTGGATGGCCGTATATAATTGGATAATCTGAAGCAGAATTTGTTTATACAAACATAAACAACCGATGATATAATCATTTCCAAAATGCAAATCCAAACACCTCCTTAGACATGAAAGGCCATACTTCTCGTGTTCAACACACGAAATGCTTACATCACAATCTTATTTCAAGATATAAGGCTCTTTATTATTATTTTATTTTAATTACCTATTTTTTTAATTAATTTTGACAGAGCTTAAAGAGGCATCCCTTGAAGCTAGATCAGGAAGCTAATCATCTTGTTAACAACATTAGACAACAATTGTCATTTGTGGATGGGTTTGAAGATAGCAAAGATCATGGAACCACTCTCATTGGAAGCTAGTTGGGTGCCACTCCCATTCTCATTGGGTTCAATCCCTTGTTTGTAATTTTATGCAAACTTTTGTTTATTTCTTGTTTTGTTTTTATAACATTTTTAGTTAAGTTGTTGGATGATTGCATAAATTAGAGAGTTGCAGTGTGTTCTTTCTTGGTTCCTATTTGGGTTTTTTCTTTGCAGTTAGTTATTCCACTTATGTTAGCAGTTGTTTATATCACGTATGTTATTATGGATATAAGAAAAAACAAACAAGTTTTACGATACACGTTATTAAGATAAAGGGTGTCAATGAGCTTCCAGTGAGAGTGCTGACATAGTTATTCCATTTTTTCGGTTTCTAGACGTTACGTTTAGACAATAGTTGGAAGTTGGAACTGACTGTATATACCTACTATTTTTTTAGTTTTCTTTTAATATTTATTTAAGGAATGTGGATACTATTTTATTTGTACCTAACCTAATCTGTCAATATTTATATAAACATTTGTTTGCTTTAAAGAATCTTGATGACCGGATCAGATTAGATATTTATAATATTATAACATTAAACCTATAACTTATTAGTTTAAACTTTTTCTTTATCGTGAAAGCATTTTACCTAGAAACTAAGACAAAAACGTTACTTGCGTCAAACATATGGCTTAAACACAAAACCCAATTAAAGCTAGATTCAAATATTACACATAACATGCACCAGACATATATTTTTAATCAACAAATATATGATCGCATCTTTAATCCCTTAAAAAAAAATCCACAACTGAAAATCTTTTGATTCAACCTTACGTATTTTTGTTTGAAGTAAGTCTTAAAACATATATATGACCTTAACATTAAATTAGTTAAAACTAGATTCAAATATTTTTGAAAACTAGATTCCAATTTAAACTTAAATATATGCTAAAGAGGTTTAAATGTTTTGTTTTTTACAAGTGTAATCGATGACCGTAGGATTCACACATGGAAATTACAAGGAAATGATCAAAGTTTCCTCATGTCGTGATCATTGACCGTACGATTCAACGGGGTATTTCCATCTAAAATAACAAACCAATCACATTCGTCTGTCACATAAAACCATCCCTTCACATGTTACTTTAGTCTCATAGTCTCCACCACCAAGAAGACCCCTTGTTTGCCTTCTCCTCTACACAAAAAAAGTTCAGTTTTTAGAGAGAGAAAGAGACTCTAGAGAGAGAAAGCTTCATTACCAACATCACAACGATCAAAATTCTGTAAAAACAAGAGCTTTTTGATGATGAAGGGGGTGAAATCGGGGACATTGCAAGCCGAACAACTGAAGCAAAATGGGAATCTTTATTTCAAGAAGAACAGATTGGGTGCTGCAATCGATGCTTACACAGAGGTATTTTATCAAGATTTACTCTTTTGTGAAGTTTGATTGGTCATTTGGGTGATGATCGTAAGGTATTTGATGAAATGCCTCAATTGTTTGCTTTTCTGTTTTTCAATTTTTGCAGGCGATCACGTTGAGCCCTAATGTTTCGGTTTATTGGACCAATCGGGCTGTATGCTTTCGCAAGCGCAAGTGCTGTGAACCGAACCCTTTTTTGAATAAGTCTTTATGTGTGATTTTGGTTATGTGTTTACTCTCAATTGCTTACAGAGATGAAAAAATTGGATTTTTGAACTGTGAAACATAGTATTTTGGAACTGCAAAATTGAAGTTCAAAGATTTGAATTGAAAGTTGGCATTTTTGTGGCTTAATTTTCAGTTTTTTTGTGAAATTACCTTAAATTTGGAGATTCTAGGTTATCAATTTTGAAGTTGGGTTGTTAGGACTTGGGATTTGAAAGTATAACCATTTTAACTTCAAAAGTCAAAATGCACCTTTTTGTTTGGAGTTGAGTAAGCATGAGTGACCTTCAAGGGGTTATGCAGTGGTAGGCTGTTGAGTTCCTCTTTGAATCCAGCTTCCACTGCTTTAACTCCCTTGAAGGATATGTGACTAGCGAAAGCTGTGTTTTACTTGATCCCTTTGGTTAGTTGCGTATTGGTGGTTCTCGAGTGAGTTTGCTTGTATTGGGTTCTCATGGACACAAGAAAAGATTTGAATAAGCATGAGAGCGCTGCTAAATTTTTGGCAATGATATTCTTATGTAGAGATTGGACAAGAGTTGAAGAGGACAGTCGAAAGGCTGTTGAGCTAGATCATACATCTGTCAAGGTTTGGATCATCAAATATTAAGTTATTAGCTTTTTGCTTATATTTTTCATTAACTTGTTTTTGATATTCGGTAAACTTTAATCTTTCAGTTATAATATCATATGGTTTCTAGGGTTTCCGTAGTTGGCAGTTAGTAATTGCTTAAGCATCTTACATACCGCCTTAGAGAGTTCTTTCCCTATAATAAGTAAGTGACAAGGAAAAATCAAAAATTTGAAAAATGATACATGTATGTTATGTAGCATACATTCTACGGAAGTTGATTCTTGCAATATGAGGAACATATTTATTAATTACTGCCGCTTGCTTCTAGTCACTACTTTAAAAAAACTTCACTCATACGTCAAATGGGTTTCCAATTTGATCACGTGGCTGATTACTTTTTCGTTGCTTACATATCATCAATTAACGACAACAAAGTTGTTACCATAGTTGTCAATAGCAAATAGTAGTAAATAGCGACAAACCACTTATATGCTACGTAGCGAATAGCGGTAAATAGCACCTGCTATTTTGTGTTTAGCGATAAGTTAGTAGAAAGTTTAAGAAATGTTTTACATTTAATAAACTAACATGTATAGCGATAAAGTAGTAGAAAGTATAAGCAAACATCACCAAAGCAGCAATACTCTATTTGGGTCGATTTTATATTTATAAAAAATTTAAAAAATACGCAAAAATAAATAACAAAACAGCTATAGCTCGCTATTTGGTCGCAAAACGCAAATAGCCGGAACATAGCTATACCCTATGTAGCGCGTATGGACGCTATTGACAACAGGGGTTGTTACCTGTTGACATGGATGGAAAACAACACACAAAAGGGAATAAATATGAATGTAAGATTTGAAATAGAGAATTAGTGTATAAAAAGTTTAGAGATCAAAATCAGAGAATTAACATGCTACAAGGTTTCAAAAGATATGAAAAACTATGTCAGTCGACTCAGTCCAGTATGACAAGTAATCAACCATGAAGATAAGATCAATAAATGATACTTGCTCCGGAGCATAACTAATATACACAAGTGTTGCCTTTTGGCTTCTTTGAAGTCTTTTTAAAGGACCATAAGTAGCTATAAATGAACCATAAGTGATAAAAGAATTTTGAAAATTTATGCTAGAAAGTCAATGACATACTTGGCGGTTCCACATTCTACGTGTCATAATGCCTAAAATACCTCTTTAAGTTGCAACATATCATGTTAGATGTCAGACATTTTTGTAATTTTAACATCTGAACCTCCATTTCTAACATATCTTTTGTAGGACCAAGATCTTTCAAATAAAAGTCATTACTAAGTTTCCTCTTTAGCCATCAGATGATAACTTTTTCCTTTTTTTGTTCTTTTTCTTTGTTGAAGCTTATGATCATAATGATATCTTTATATTTGTATACATAAACTTTGGCAAAGTACACTTTCTTATAAAGTAAAAGCCAACATATTTTCTTCTAATTTTCTGATGAATATGCAGTAGTGTCTATTAACGTTATTACAATAACTGGTTGCTATTTTAAGGCATCCTTTTATATCTGGTTGCAAATAGGATGGCTAACAAGGTGATATGTTTTTGATGCTGCAGGGACACTATATGCTAGGGCTTGCACTAATACAGAGGGAAAGATATGCTCAAGGAATAAAAGAATTGGAAAGGGTACGAGTTTACTTGTGATTACGGTTAAAATCCCATTTAGTTAAAATGTTTTGATCTTGCATTTGTTCTTTATTATGCAGCTGCTACATTATATGTTCTTTATTATGATTAATGTATTTCATCTTGCATTGCTTGCAGGCTTTGGATCTTGGAAGAGGAGCAAGCCCTCAGAGCTATATGGTGGAAGAAATTTGGCAGGAGCTAGCAAAAGCAAAATATTCAGAATGGGAGCAGAGTTCCACCAAGCGATCATGGGATTTGCAAAACCTCAAGTATGTAATTTTAAGTGTGGTTGGGCACTTGGGCCGGGCTGGGTGGGTGGGGCTGGGTAACGCGTTAAACAGGTTTAGGCGATTGCAATCCTGGATTTGTAGAACTTCAAGTATGTACTCTTAAGTGTGGATGGGTTGGGTCGGGTAGATGGGGCTGGATAACGGGTCAAAACGAGGTTGTTTGAAGCATGCCCTTTTCAAAGAGGGTCAGTTGGTTTAATCTGTACACACTTTTTTCATCTCGTTCTTAATTATTTTTTTACTGATAATCATGACAATGCAGCAATAGTACAATATAATTCAATCTTCAAATAGAAGTATGCAACTAGAGGTGGTAAGGCTGTGGGTTGGGTAACAAGCAAAAGGGGGTTGGATTGAAAGTGTTTAAAGAGAAACATGTGACTTTTGTTTAACTTGGTTTTTTTACTAGCAAACAGTTTATGTCTATTTTGTATAAACATACAACTTGTAATATTATTACTAGTCACTCTATTACACTTATAATCTAAAACTTCCTTTAAAACAATTTATGAGGTTCTATGCATTATAACTAGACTTTGTATGTCTTTTAACCAATTCACTATTTAGCTAATATTTTTCTAATTTCACCTATTTGAGATAAAAACAGAACCCAAATCTACCTGTTTATAAGTATTTGGGTCAAAGTTGCCACATGTATATGTGACAATTTGAGACTGGTTTTACTTAAATTTTTTTCATTGGTGTTTATCGTTTTGTGGCCCAGAGAAAGTTGTGAGACAGCTCTTATAGAAGTTAACGATTTTGCTTCAGAACAGTTGGATGCTCTGAATTCAGTATTCAGCAAAGCTGCTGAATCTGATACACCAACTGAGGTTACGCATTTCATTGCGTGTTTTTGTAGGTCAATTAAGACATAATATATTTATCTTATACTTACATTTGTGTAATTTCAGGTACCAGATTACCTATGCTGCAGAATCACTCTTGATATATTCCGTGATCCAGTCACTGCCCCGAGTGGTTTTACATATGAGAAGGCAGTCATCCTGGAACACCTCGAGCAGGTTTATCTTGATATTTACATTTCTTTTTTTCTTTTTGATAGTTATGCATTGAGGTGGGGCAATTTTGACATGTTAATTAATGAGTGAGCTGATTTGGGTTGTGTTTTTATCTTTTCAAACTGTTAGATCTATAAAAGAAAGCCCATATGTTATATTTAAAAGTCTGATCTTGCTTAAAAAGCATTTATCTTTGTGGAACTGGAGTTATTCTTTGAATCTTTTCTCTTACATTTTGTCCACGAAAACTGTTTTGCGCGTTTGACAGGTTGGCCAGTTTGATCCAATTACGCGACAACCTCTTTTCCCGTCCCAGCTGGTCCAGAACTTAGCAATCAAAGAAGCAGTGCAAGCATTTCTGGATAAGCATGGCTGGGCTTACAAGATGGACTGAAAGTGATGTTTTTCTATAGAGCCATTACATTGTTGATATTGTTTTTAGATGGTTCTTTATCATGCTAAATTGCAAAACATCCGGTTTCATGATTGTACAGAAGAAGTGAAACCTTTTTTTATGAAACATTTTCATTGGCTTCTCGTCGGTACTATAATTAAATTTTGGATGCATTAATTTCTGCCGGTTGGTTTTTTTCAAGAAGTTATGGTATGAAACTAGTGAAAGTAAAATTTAAAAACGAGACCTCTCCTTAAAAAGAATCAGGTGCTTATCACTACTACTGTAGATCAGTATAAAAGTAGCATGCATTGACCCATACTAATAGCCCCAACATTTAGTAAATTTTTAACCTTTTAAGCTTGGAGCAGCAACTACTATAAATCTGTAAAAATGCAGCATTTCCATTTTGAGTTAAGGGATTCACAAATTGTGATTGGTGTTTTGGTGGGTCATGCAGTGCAATTCTAACCAATGCATTGTGACTTGTACCATACCCCAGCTAGTGCATATATCCAATGTACAGTGATTTGTACTTTAGATAATGCATATATTATTGGATGAAGTCATTTATTGGGTGTTATGAATTTGGATTTTGAGTATTCCTAGAGATGCTGCTAACTTATATAAATAAAAAGGAAACATTTACACTGTCATCTTACAGTTTTGTTTGCATTGCCAATATTAGCCACAATACCAACACCTTATCCTTGGAAGTTGGATCCATGTGGACAATGATAATTTCACCACTTAAATGATAAGAAATAACTAAAGTAGCTATTTTTTATGTATCATACTTTGATAGCATGTCATAAATAACCAAATACTTTATGGGTTTGAGATACAGTTTTACAATTGGGTATGAGATCAAGATTATCAATTCGATTCAAACTTATCCATCGTCTTTCATATTAGTTACTAAAGTACTTTAAATACACTTAGAATATCACTAGTTCAAAAATATTTGCATCTTTTCATATAACTATAGACATAACTAAAAGGATGTTTTGGGATTGCATTTTAAGGAAAATTTGACCCTTACAATATACAGATAACTAAAAATATTTTTTTACAGTTAATTATTTTAAAAAACCAGGTTGGTAAAAGAATCTTGTTCAAAAATATGATCACAAACATTCCCCAATGTTCAGTTAGATTATATAATAATATGAATAAACACAAACTAAATATGGTGGGTGTATCAATTTTTTTTGAACGGCAAATGTGCGACCCTCCTTCGGAGAATATATGTTATCTTAAGCGGGTCCACATATCCGAGCATTTTGTTCAGAGTGAGACTGGACTCATGACCACCCGATATATATATCATGAGTCGTTTATTTTAACCAGTTAGGCTAAGGATCATTGACGGTAGCTGTATCATTTATCTTACTATAACAAACTAGGAACATAACACATCTATACTAATAAACATTTACACTTTTTGACACATGTCATTACCACATTCACTCTCTCAATTATTTTCCCGCCTAAACTAATTATTTCATTTTAAAAAATCAATAACAAATTTCCAATTTTTTCTCTCTACATTATAAATATAAGTTCTTATTAAATCAATAATATTAAAAGACATTTTTTATTAAATAAAAACTAAATACTTTGATTAAAAAATACACGTTTTCAAAAACAAAAATATTCTAAAACTATGATTTTTTTTAGAAAACAATGAGACTTTTTAATAATGAAATTATTTTAAAATCATTCTTTTTATATATAGAATAATTTTACAAAACAAACCCGGAGTCTTTAAACAATAAAATATAGAAATGAAATATTTATCAAAACAATAATTTTTTATAACAAAAGTTTTAAAAATAATATAAATATTTTATCAATTAATTAAAGTAACTATTTATACATAATTTCAGTTATATCTTATATCAAAATAATGTTTTACAGTTCCTTATTATTCATTAATAACTATTTAATATTTTTTCAATTCAACCCGTGTAATACACGGGATTGTATCCTAATATATCAATAAATATTACCACCTATAAAATTAATTTGTATAAAGTAGAGGGCGTACACCAATAAATATGGGTGTTACTCTTTAAGTAAGCAACAACCCTTTCTTTTGTTAAAAATGTTTGTTTTATACTTTGCCCCTTCAATTATGATTCATGCCATTTTGGACCACCATTATTTTTAATTTTGTAGAAGCCCTTATGCTTCTATTTTTTAATTTTATCAATTTATTATTATAAATCTTTTTGAGTGTTTAGTTACATATATGATATTAAGTGATCACTGATTGATTACATAAAACTAGTAACATACATATATACTCGTAGAGATGTTGTATTAACAAAGAGTATAATACATCATTTTCAAATATGTTAAAATGGTTAAAAAATACCTTAAATGATTAAACATTTGAAATTGATAGAACTCAAGTTAAGTATTTAATATTTTAAGTTTGGTTTTTGAGACGTGCATGCAGGACCGTTTAAGGGCTTAACCACAATTACAACACAACAACACAATGAGGAGAATAACTAAGCTCTAATCAAACAGTGAACTGGGTAACCAAAGTGATACAAAGAACACAAGTAAAGTAAAGAGACAGAACAAGAGAGTTGGGTTTCAAGGAGGCAGTATATTGCTTTCTCAAGTTCTCTTACAAGTGTTACAAAGCATAAAGAAAAGATACAAGAACTTGAAATACTTATACTACAACCTACAGCCGGCCATACTTTGAAAGCCAGCTGGATACAATTGACTAGACACTAACAAAATCAATTGTAGGATCAAAAGGCATATCTGCCTTTTGACCTTGTGACTATGACATGCCATAGCTCACATCCTTTTACAATACAAAAAGGATAAAGTACATAAAGTGGAAAGTTGAATACTCAAGACCTCAATGTACAGTTACCAAAAGCAAGGCCCTTTTCACCAACTCATGTAAGTTGGTGACTTTACAGAGATGCAGCGGAAAAGGTGCTTTATGGAACAGTACATCAGATAAAGCATGTGTACTAAAAGTCTTCGGAAGAAATCTGTCTTCATAGGATGAGGCTTCGGAAGACTTTGTCTCTGAAGCTTCGGAAGACTTCATGTTTGGCTTCGGAAGATATTGGTCTTGGCTTCGGAAGATTTTACACTTAGAGTATTTTCTAATGCTTGTGTGTAAAACTTCCGAAGCATTCTTCACTTCAGTACTTAGTGCATGTTGCTGAGACACTTAAGCTGTTTTGGGTTGCATCAGACTTCAGGAATCCTTACAAACTCCCCCTAGGCTGATGCTACCAAAACACTTAGAAGATCTTCAAATGTTGGTAGTCTTCAGTACAATCAGGACCATTCCTTTCTTCATGAGATGGTCAGGATCATCAAGACTTTCATAATATCTTCTCATCTCAAAGAGATCATGCAGAGGTAAGTTGATTATGTCTTGCCATGAGTAAACATTCTCAACACCTTGATCTCTGATAACAGTCCATCTCTCTGGATTTGTAGAGTAAGTCCAGGACAAGATGGGTGTCTCACTAGTTAGAGGAGCCACTTGAATAGGAGTTGATTGGGCTGCCTCATCATGCACTTCCTCAGGTTGATCTGATTCAGCCTGAGGTGCAGAGGTAGATGACTTTGGCTTCTTCTTCTTTGTCTTTGGTTTAGAAGCCATCCTCTCTTCCTCTTGGTTGTCTTTAACTGAGAAGACTGGTCTGCAGCACCATGTTGATCATCAGTGTCTTTATCAGTTGGGTGTTCCTCCCTCACAGGTTCAGAAGGAGAGGGAGTTTGACCCTGCCTAGGATCAGAAGATGAAGCTTGCTGGGCTCAGCTGGAGGTGCTGGGAGGTGTCTCTGATTGTTCAAACTTGACCTCCACTTCAGGTGGGACTTGACTTGGAAGAGAGTGCAAGTCAATAAGTTCTCCACTCTTTATCTTCTGCTTGATCACCCTAATATGCTCATCCATAGTGGATAGAGACATGGGGCCAAGTCTCCTTCCGGAGAATCCATACAGCTTCAAGAAGCTCACCATTCTTTGTCTGTCAGCAGACTTCTTTGCATTCTTTTGAATGGTGGCCCTTGACTTTGCAGCTTCTTCCCTTAGTTTCCTTTTGGTTGTCTTTCTTTCCTTGACTAACTCAAGCTCAAGTTGTTTTAAGTACTCGAACTCAATGAAGTCATAGGACAAGAAGAGGAGAAGTGCATCTGCCTGATAGAAGCCTGTGGCACTCAGGTAGTTGATCATCCTGATCCTATCTTCCTCTTTATCTACCTGAGGTTCTTGTGGAGCCACATCTTCCTGTGCAGGACTTTCTTGAACTGGTGAGAGAGTAGGAGCATGCTTGTAAAGTCTTTTCTGTCTCTTCTCCTCTTTGAGTTGGAGAAGTATCATTGCATCCTCTTTCTCCTTCAACTCTCTTGACACTTCTCTGTCAGCCAGTTCATTTAGTTCTTCTAAGGGGAGGGAGATGATCTCATCAATGTCATAGTTCCTGGTCTGTAAGTAGGTAATCCTAACTGCCCTTAACTCATCATCCTGAGTATTTGGTCTGGGGGCAGCCCTGATTGCAGCTTGCATGAAGCTAGATGACCCAGTGGAACTTTCTCCCCTTAGTCTCCTTTTCCTCTCTCTCTCTTCCTCCTCAATTTCCTCAGGAGTCATTATCCTTTTCCCTTTGTCACCAACAGACCTTTGTGACTCAGGGTGGATTGAAGCTTGGCCTTCATTGCTTGGAGTAGCTTCCATGCTCTGGCCAGAGAGAGGCTGAGACACACTTCACCAGCAGGTGTCTCAGATGGAGTTTGGACCTCAGCAGCAGTTGTTGATGATGAGACAGGGGTCTCAGGTTCTGTCACTGGGCCTTCAGTCAAGGTTTCCCCTATGAAACTAATCTTAGGGTCCACCCAACATCCAGTTGACCGATGACATTGCCTGATTCCCTAAGTCTCCTTCTTAGAGAGAACTCTGCCATGATCCTGTCTTGGATTTTTGAGCCAGCCTATCAGCTTGTCTTGAATTGCTTGGATTGACAAGTGGTAGGTTGACTAAATCCAGTCTTTCATAAAAGCTCAGGCTTTGGAATTGAAAAATTCTTGTTGGCCTTGAACTCTTTGAAGTATGAGGGCTCTTCTGTCATCATCATATCTCCACCTTATGATTTGATTGCTAGTTCCCAGTGGTGGAGATGAGACAGCCCTTGGTATGCCTTCCTCAAAGAGACTCCTGATGAGAGAGTCTATAGAGTCCACATTAATGTGAACTTGAGGAAGTTGCTGAGAATGCACAACAGCAAGTGAGGATGGTGAGTCCTCTATGTCCATTCTCTCTGAAGAACTCCCAGGTTCTGTGGTTGTAACAACTTTCTCCCCCTTTTTGGTAGCATCACCCACTTGCATAGGTGAGCTGGAGGATAAGTCAATCACTTCCACAGGTTTTGTGTTCCTGGTTGAGCTCTCCTTAAAGGTCTCCCAGCTAGTTTTTCCTGCAGATATGAAATCTGGAGTTGCTGATCATTGACCCTGTTTTGTAAGGTAGTCACCTGAGATTCCAAGTGACTAACCTTAGAGACTAAGTAGGTGCATGTTTTTGACAGTTTTTGCACCTTTAGTCTCAAGTTCCCCTCATCTTCATCAGAAGATTCATTGGGGGATGAGATGATTGGACCAAAGTCCTCTCTCTCACCACCAGCTTGAGTTTCTTGCTGCTGGTTTTCCTCTGCTCACTGGCAGCCTCAGTTGAGATGCCAATGGGCTGAGTTGCCATGGTTGAGGTCTTAATGATGTAATCACTTTCAAAAGTGAGAGCCTCTTCCATATGGACATCCTGAACAGGTTCAGAAGTGTCCACCTCAGTAACAGGTGACTGATGGGGGATAGACTGAGGAGAGTCAGAGGTACTCATCTCTCTTTGAGTAGGGGAGGAGAAGAGAGACTCATGGTACTCACTGAATCCTAAGTCTTCATCAGTGTAAAAGGATAGGTTGGGAATTGGTTGGTTGAGATCCAAAGGCTGGGGATGGTAGCTGTCCCCTGAAGGTTGTCCACTTGAGTGTTGAGACTCAGAGTGAAGGCTTAAGGTTGTTGGGCTATTGAGCTCATCAGGGTGAGCTTGAGGAACCTCAGCCCTGATAGGTGAAACAATGGGAGTGGTTTGCTCCTCAGGAGAAGTGGGAGCTCTAGTGTCCACTTCTTCCTGTAAGGTTGAGTATTTGGGGGCCTGCACAGACTCAATAGTCTGAGCAGGGGTTCGTTTGGATTTTCTTTGGTAGGTGAGGGTGATTTCTGGTCTTTTTAATGGTAGGACAAAAGAGGTGTGGGTTCAACACTAGCTTGTGTTGCTAGGTTGTCACCTTGAGCAATGAGCTCTAACATTTTTGGGACTAGGGCTGTTTCTACCCCAGAGAAGCCTACAGTTGGCTTCTTCATTTTTTTAAAGATGCCGGGCTTCATCTGTCCCAATTTAAGAATATTACCTGTTTCCCTCAACTGTGAGCCCAGTTCACAGTTGAGAATGTGTTGAACATATCTAGGAAACATGTAATACTCTAAGGAGTCTAAGTTTGCAAGTAAATTAGTATAAACAAATTGTGAATACCTGAACTTGACCCCTTGAACCATTCCATGAACTATGAAGGAGAGATCCTCAGGAATCTGGTCCCATCCACCATGCTTGTTTGACAAGCTGTGGATAACCACATGGAGCAGGAATTTCCATTGGGATGAGACCTTCCCTTTCCTAAAGGTCTTTACAGAGAAATCTCCCTCATAGCCCATCTGCTCAAAAGAATGATTTACAGCTTCTTTTGGGAAGGACACCTCACCTTCTTCATCATCCAGCTGTAGATGTTGGTTAATGATGGCCGGAGTGATGAAGACTGTCCTCCCTTGCACTGTGGCAGACAGTGCCTTCTCCCCATCCATAATGACCTCTTGGCAGGTCTTCCAGAATTCAAGCAACTGATCCTCATATAGAGGAGGATCCTGGTCAGGGAGGTGAAGTAGTTTGACAGAGTCAAGAATTGGCAAATCTCTGAGAAACTTGCTTCTTTCTAGAGCTTAACAGAGCAACCTGATTAACTTGATTATGTTGCCTGTGTAGTTGCATGGAGAAATCAGGGTTGTTTCTGCGGTTAAGGTTGGCCATTTCAGAAGCTTAAGGGTGAAGAAAGGTAGAAAGCAAAGGCGGTTTAGAGAATTAGGTTAGAGAAACAGTAGAATTGAGGAAGATAGTGGGAAAGAGGGGGAACCGTTGGGTATTTATATGAAAAGGGATTTGAACCAAAGTTAATGAAAGAGGATAAACTTTGAAATCCGAAAGTCGGTCCCACCTCTGAAAAAGTAGTTTACTTTTGCTCAAAAAGTAGTTTTCTTGGAATTCGAAAAGCTTCCGAAGTTATTTGTCTTCGGAAGTTTTGATTTAAAAAGCTTCCGAAGCTAAAATGGCTTCGGAAGATTTTCCTGAGAGTCTTGATAATTATGCTTCGGAAGAGAAATAAACCCTTGAATGCTTTGTATGAAAATAAACAAAGCTTCCGAAGGTTATTTTGCTTCGGAAGGAAAAGGTTCTTGAAAATAGATAAGTGTCTGAGATAAGAATTTAAGCTTCGGAAGATGAACTTTACTTCTTCCGAAGGTAAAATCTCTTAGACAGTTATTTATTTTAAAGACATGTTTTTCTTCCGAAGATAAAATTTTATCTTCCGAAGTATCAGAAAATTTTCAAGAATCTAAGGAAAGTCTTCAAAAAGAATTTTACATCCAAAGAAAACATGAGCTTATGAAAGTGATGAACTAGACAACTTAGGACACACATATTTTAAGAAGAAATAATTAGAATTAGTTTTAATAAAAAGTCTACTCAAAGTTAATCATCCCAATAGCTGATATCAGATACTTAAATCTCTGTTCATCAAAAGCTTTGGTGAACAGATCAGCATATTGTTCATCTGTATGAACTTTGACTAGTTTAATTAATCCTTTTTCATAGTTATCCCTTATTAAATGATACCTGATGTTGATGTGTTTGGTCCTTGAGTGCTGCACAGGGTTCTCAGTGATAGAGATAGCACTATTGTTGTCTATGTGGATAGGAGTCTCCTTGAAGTTAAATCCATAGTCCAGCATCTGATTTTGAATCCAAAGCACTTGAGCACAGCAGCTTGCAGCAGCAATGTATTCAGCCTCAGCAGTTGATGCAGACACACAGGATTGTTTCTTGCATTGCCATGAGACCACCCTTCCACCAAGGAATTGACATCCCCCAGATGTAGACTTTGCAGTCATATTGCAACCACCATAATCACTATCTGTATAGGCATACAGATTGAAATTTGGATTCTTTGGATACCATAGACCAAGTGTTGAAGCACCTTTGAGGTATCTTAAAATCCTTTTCACAGTGATTAAGTGAGACATCTTAGGGTTGGCTTGATATCTTGCACAAATACATGTAGCAAACATGATATCAGGCCTGCTAGCTGTAACTTCAACCTGCTTCACTGAATTCCCAGAAAGAAAGTTGAGTTCTCCCATTGAACTCATCTCAAATCTGTCTTCATCAGCTTCTCAAGTCTTTGCAGAGCTTTGGATTAGTTTGAACCAAAGATGATGTCATCAACATATACTTGAACCAGCAATAGTCATTTCCCTGTCCTTTGATGAAGAGGGTTCCATCTATAGTACCTCTTCTGTATCCATGCTTGCAGAGAATACTTAGATAGTGTCTCATACCACTTTCTGGGTGCCTGATGCAGCCCATAAAGAGCTTTGTCAAGCTTGCAGACATAATCAGGATGATCAGGGTCTACAAAACCAGGTGGCTGTTTGACATAAACCTCCTCAATCAATCACTCCATATAAGAAAGCACACTTTACATCAAGTTGGTAGACCTTGAAGTTCTTGGATGCAGCAAATGCCAGGAATATCCTAACAGCTTCTAGTCTTGCTACAGGAGCAAAGACATCAGTGTAGTCAATCCCTCTTCTTGTGTGTATCCTTGAACAACTAGTCTGCCCTGTTCTTGATGATGATTCCCCTATCATCCTTCTTGTTTCTAAAACCCATTTGGTTCCAATGGTAGTCTTCCATGAGGAAGAGGGACAAAGGTTCCAAACTTTCTGCCTTTTGAATTGAAGCAGCTCTTGTTGCATAGCTTCAACCCAACTTCCATCCTTTAGAGCTTCATCAACTTTCTTGGGCTCTATCTGAGATAAGAAACAAGAGTGAAGACAAACATTTGCTTCATGGTTTGCTCTTGTTCTTACCCCTGTGACACATCTCCAATGATGTTTGTGGTGGGTGGTGAGACTTGTGGATCCTTAGCTGAGGGATCACAGCAAGTTGTTGGGAAAGATCTAAATTGAGAAATTTAAATCTGGTCCTGAAGATTCACCCTCCACATTATCACACTTATCAAGATTAACTTGATCCAATGAGTGTGAGACATCATTGATGTTGTCATCTATGGTGTGGTTATTAGCATCAAGGAATTCCTGATCACTATCACCATCACCATTGTTGTCTTCTAACAAGTGAGGTGTCTTTATCTGGTTGAGAGGCCTCTGAGCTGGAATTTGAAGGCATGCCAGATGTATCAGCTGAATTTGTCATTGGTGTGCTGATAGAAACCTCATTGCTGTGTGAAGTAGTTCCAACTGGAGCTGAAGAAAGAGGTATGAGTTGAGGTCTTCCTAGCTCAAATCTGGGATCAGGATCACCTGTATTTAAATTTTCTGCAGATCCTGAAACATGCTCACAAGATTTGTTAAAACAGTTGGTAACTAAATCAAGATCAAACAGCCAATCCGGACCAGAACCAGCACACAGGGAGTGTGCTCATTGAAAGTCACATTGGCTGACTCCTCAACAATTCTAGTTCTGAGATTGTATACTCTATAAGCTTTAGCTTGAGAAGAGTATATCCAATGAAATGTCCATCATCTGATTTCTCAGCAAACTTGGCAATTTGATCTTTGGTATTCAAGATGGTGCAGGGACATCCAAATGACCTGAGAAAACCAATGAAAGGTTTCCTCTTGTGCCAAAGTTCATAAGGAGTCTTACCATGTGTCTTAACTACTAAAACTCTGTTTTGCACATAGCAAGCAGTATTGACTGCCTCTGCCCAGAAGGTGATAGGCAGTTTAGAGTCAGACACATAGTTCTTGCAGCTTCAATAAGTGTCCTGTTTCTCCTTTCAGCAACTCCATTTTGCTGAGGAGTCCTGGGAGCACTATATTGTCTTGTAATACCTTTTTCATCACAAAATGCATCAAGGATTTGGTTCTTGAATTCAGTTCCTTGATCACATCTTATGGTTTTGACCTTGTGATCACATTGATTCTCAACTTTTAAGATGAAATTCTTCAGAATCTCAGGGGTTTCATCCTTAGTTCTAAGGAAGAAGACCCAAGTGAATCTTGTAAAATCATCTGTGATCACCAGACAGTAAGAGGTCCTTCCTAAACTCATTACACTGGTGGGGCCAAAGAGATCCATATGTAACAAGTGTAGGGGAGTAGTGATGGAGTTCTTTTCCTTAGGCTTGTGAGATACCTTGTGTTGCTTCCCTTTCAGGCATGCCACACAATGATCATCACTAGTAAACTCTTTCTTTGGCATTCCAGTTACCAGATCATGTTTAATTAATTTATTCATGTTCTTAAAGTTTACATGGCACATTCTTTTATGCCATAGGAAAGACTCATCACTATTTGCTTTAGATAGAAAGCATGAAACTTCTCCTGAGGGAGATGTTTCTTGCAAATCCATCTTGTACATGTTCCCTTTCCTGGGGGCTCTGAGCAGGATATGCTCATGAGGAATGACCACACCAGGTTTGAGAACAATGCACTCATGCTCAGTAAAGAGCATGTTATGACTCTGATCACAAAATTGGGATACACTCAGAAGATTGTACCCAAGCTCCTTAACAAAGTTTACCTTCTCAATGCTGAGCTTACCATTTGTGACCTTGCCCCTTCCAGAAATGTAACCACCTTCATCTCCTCCAAAAGCAACTGGTCCTCCATCAATTCTCTCAAAATTATGGAGTAGAGACCTATTGCCTGTCATGTGCCTGGAACAGCCACTGTCAATTATCCAGACATTCCTGTTGGTCTTGAGCTGTTCCTGCACAGAGAAGATGATTAGTTACATTTGGAAACCCAAGCCTTACTTGTCTTGGGCTCATTAACAGTAATAGAAGGTAATGCAACAGTAATAGATCCTATGGTTGTACTATAGGGATCTTCAGCTGTTGTTGATGGAGAAAACTCAGTCATTTGGTCTTTCTTAGACTTCCACACCACCTTTGGAGTCTTGGACTTGACCTTCAAACCTTAGAAGCTTTTAGAACTTCATAAGTTTTGATGACTGATCCTTCGGAAGAGTCTACAGTCACTGCAGCAGACTTTAGTGCTTCGGAAGAACTCCTTTCTTCCGAGACCAACTTTGCTTCCGAAGGTAATTTTCCACTTACCTCCTTCTTTGATTTGGAGCTTCCGAAGGAAACAGACTTTCCTTCCGAAGCTTGAGACTTCTTGAGACTCTTTGAAGTCTTTGTTTTAGTCATGTGGACAGTACTTTTAGGATTGTATGGGCAATCCTTAGCAATGTGAGAAGTACTTTCACACATAACACATAACATTATCTTCTTCAAAGAGTCTCCCTTTGAGAGCAAGACTGACTTTGGTCACATCCCTCTCCATCTTCATCTTGGTAGATGCTGAGACAGTTCCTTTGGGCTGTGAACTGTTCTTGGAGTTTGATGGTCCAGGCTGTGCAGCAGTGGTACACAGCAAATCAGTCTTCTTCTTGGCACTGAGATGATTTGAACAAGAACCATGACTCTTAGCTAAGGAGTCTTGGTTGATGTCTTCAGTCCTTACTACTTTGAAACCTGCAGAGATAAAAACTTGTTTCTGCTTAGCATCAAAAGTAGCCTTGATTTCTTGAGCCTTCTTTGCTTTTCTTTTGCTCTTTCTGATCAAGTTCTTTCTTTTGGACTTGGTCATCACAGTTGATTTCTTCTCCTCAGAAGGATAGTGGCCCTTGGAAGAATCCTCTTCTTCACTCTTCTCAGAGGAATTCTTCACTATCACTTCTTCATCATCCTCACTTACAGGATCTATGAGAGGAAGCTCATCTTCACAAGTTCCACACCTAGGAGATCTTACAGACAAGATTGTGTGTGGAGGAGCTATCTCATTTGATCCTAGTCCCTGTCTATTTTGATAACAAACTTTGTTGTGCAGGGATGAGGATATCATGTTCTTGAAGGTCTCTTCTTCAAGAACACTCTTCTCTGCCTTGGCTTTGCTGATCACAAGCTCAGCCTGGCACTCAGTTAACTTAGTGATGAGATCTTGGATCTGAGTTCTGAAATCTGTATGTTCATGTTTTAGTACTGAAATGGTTTTCTCCAAGTCTTCTATCTTTAACTTGTAATCATTTTCAGACTTTCTAAAATCAGATTTTAATATGTTTAATGACTCAAGATCAGATCTCATCTCTAGGTTATAGGACCTGTATCTATTTACTTTAGCAATGCATTCAGGGGAGCAAAGATGTTCCAATACCTTGGCTTCATCATGGTCAGCCATCAGTGCTTGGTTTGGAGAAGCATCCTCCACCTGAAAACTCCAGTCAAAGCCTCCTTCTTCAACAGCAACAGCAGCATGTTGCTTTGTCTTCTCAGCTTGAGGAGCTTTGTCAGTAAAGTTTGGTCTGGGTTGTGTTTGGCCCCCATTTGCTTTAGGTGCCTTACACTCCCTGGCAAAGTGACCCATAAGGTTACAGTTGTAACACTTAACTTTGCTTTTATCCAGCCCAAACTTACTGCTGGTAGCATTGCTTGGGAATCTTCTTCCTGTCCTCTTGTAGAACTTCTTGGCTCTGTGAGTGAGGAGAGCCATCTGCTGAACTATCTCCATGTATTCCAGGTCATCTGGATGGATACAGTCCAGGTCTTCAAGAGTGAAGAGATAATTCCCACAGCTTTCATCTGCAGACACAAAGGCTTGAGAAGAACTTGTCTCTTGGAATGGGCTTCCTTGAGTAAAGTTCTCCCTTGGTGTCTCCGGGAAGGTGATGAAAGGACCCTTTTGTGAGTTGTCAGGGTAGCATAAGAGATGATGCTGAGGTTCTATGCTGTCCCTTTCAACCACATGAAGGGCTGAACCCATTTGATTGTTGGAGTTGCCAGATGAACCTTGCATGTTCATCTCCATCTGGTATCCACTGAGAATCCCATACAACTCTGTAAGAGTAAGAGTCTTAAGGTTCTCAGTCCTCTTGATCACCACACAATAGTGTGTCCATTGCCTAGGAAGTGAGGACATGAACTTCCTTACAATGTCCCTGTTCTCAAGAGGAACTCCTCCATCCACTAGGGTATCCACAATCTCAACATACCTGAAGTATTGTTGAGTCATGGTCTCACCTGCTTTGAAGGTGAAATTTTCAAACTGCTGCTTCAGAAGATCTTTCTTGTTCTCCTTGGCTTCAGAGGAGCCTTCATACATCAGCTTCAGTGCATCCCACAGCTGTTTGGCTGTCTTGCACTTCTTGAAGCCTCTGTATACAGAGTTTGGGAGAGCAGTCTGAAGAGCAGTCATGGCCTTCCTGTCAATCTCTACTCTTTTTCTATCTTCATCTGAGTAGTTGGCCACATCTTTAGGAATCATACCAGCACCAGTAGCAGAGGGGGTGCTGGGTATGAAAGGTCCATTCTCAACAGATTCCCACATTCTTGAATCAAGAGACCTGATGAAGCCTTCCATCCTCATGCACCAGGTGTCAAAATCATCAAGAGTGATCAGTGGGGATTTGTTCATGGTTCCAGTCTCCATATCAGTCTTAGAGATGGCAGCCATTTGAAGAGTTTAGCTTTTGTGTGTGTGAGGGATCTTAAGATGGTTAGATCTTATATCAAGAGCCTGGAAAGCTCTGATACCAATTGCAGGACCGTTTAAGGGCTTAACCACAATTACAACACAACAACACAATGAGGAGAATAACTAAGCTCTAATCAAACAGTGAACTGGGTAACCAAAGTGATACAAAGAACACAAGTAAAGTAAAGAGACAGAACAAGAGAGTTGGGTTTCAAGGAGGCAATATATTGCTTTCTCAAGTTCTCTTACAAGTGTTACAAAGCATAAAGAAAAGATACAAGAACTTGAAATACTTATACTACAACCTACAGCCGGCCATACTTTGAAAGCCAGCTGGATACAATTGACTAGACACTAACAAAATCAATTGTAGGATCAAAAGGCATATCTGCCTTTTGACCTTGTGACTATGACATGCCATAGCTCACATCCTTTTACAATACAAAAAGGATAAAGTACATAAAGTGGAAAGTTGAATACTCAAGACCTCAATGTACAGTTACCAAAAGCAAGGCCCTTTTCACCAACTCATGTAAGTTGGTGACTTTACAGAGATGCAGCGGAAAAGGTGCTTTATGGAACAGTACATCAGATAAAGCATGTGTACTAAAAGTCTTCGGAAGAAATCTGTCTTCATAGGATGAGGCTTCGGAAGACTTTGTCTCTGAAGCTTCGGAAGACTTCATGTTTGGCTTCGGAAGATATTGGTCTTGGCTTCGGAAGATTTTACACTTAGAGTATTTTCTAATGCTTTGTGTAAAACTTCCGAAGCATTCTTCACTTCAGTACTTAGTGCATGTTGCTGAGACACTTAAGCTGTTTTGGTTGCATCAGACTTCAGGAATCCTTACAGTGCATGATATGTGTGTCAAGTGATAAGAATTGCACACGTAAACTTTAATCACCTAAGATTATCGAATCAGATATTCAGTACTTTAAATTAAAACCCACAAACCCGATGGTTACTAAGTTTCAACAGCCGATTTCTATAGACATCATTTATAACCAGGTATGAGAATATTTAAAATTAATCATAATGATTTTTTATTGTGAGAAAGAAGAATCTTGTGAGATAGATATATTGTACAACAATCATGTACAATGTTAGCTAAACTTATCTTGAAAATATCAAGAAATATAAAAATCAAGGCAAGAAAAGTGTGAATCATGAATGCTTAATATACCCATAACAAGGTAATGTGGTAGTGACAGTAAGGGTCATGGGGTTCACAACTGTCTTTCAATGAAGACTTTCACAGAAGAAATGGGAGCATCTTGGATTGATGAATATCTCCATCATACACAAAAGACACCCTTTGTCCCCATTGATTTTTAAATATTATATGTTATTATAGCATATTCTCTTCCTAGTTTTATCCTATTTTTATTCTCATCCATTCACTTCACTTTTTATCCATCAATCATCTCAAGAATCATATTCCATGTGGTACTGACCAACAATTTTGAGTTATTATTCCATATCCCCAAACAAAATCCAAAGTAACAATGAGTTTAAAATATCTATCTCGTGGTACGCGCTTGAGTCCCTTCATTTGAGTTCTCATATTCGAATCCAGCTTTCATTAGTTTTTTATCTAGTCCTTTTAAAAGCCATATGTGCAGCATAGGTTTCTGTTTTACTCAAATCCCGTTTGTTAGCAGGTATTAACGAGGTAATATGAGTTTTTCTAGTGACGGGTTTTGATGGTTAAAAGAAATAAAATAAAAATATAAAATATCTTTCTCTCCAAATTGTATGGAAACTGAAGTGAAAGTCTTTATCATGGGTGTTTCTAATAATTCAAGAAAATTATTTTCTTAAATTTAGACAGAACATGTGATTACTCAAGTGAGGTTCAAGTTATCTAATACATCACCATGTGCAGACTTGATGGACAAAAAAAGTATTAATAGAGCCAATATGAACTTTGTTGACTAGATTTCTACTGAATAATTTAAACCCATGAACATTACATAACTTCAAGTGCTAAACTAACTGAAAACAGTTCTAAAATGATAGAATATAATCATAGATAGATAGATATAGAATATGTAATTTTATAATAATTATTCACAATAGCTATAAGCTCAAACCTGGGACAAGAATTGACAAAATTGAGTCTGAAAAACGAATCAGAACAGAGCTATTATTGTAACTCAAACCTGAAATGATAAAGGAGTTGTAGAATTTACAGCTTTCTTTTGAGAGCCCTTTCGAGATCAAGCGGTGTGGGTCAAGTTGATGGCTCGATTGAGTCTATCGAGTATGCCATTGGCTTTTCGTTTGGCCCGTGAAGTACCATTTTGTGCAACTTGTGATAAAGTCCCATACTTGCTCTCTTCTTCCCTCATTTCCTTCCATTTCGTTCGATCATAGTAACAAATGGTGTATAGAATCGCAATGCAGTTCTCCTTATTTCGGGCACAATTTGTTTCTTTTATTAAAGAAAGTAAACAAGAAACAGCCCCAAGATCTCCCATTTCCTCAACGGCCTTTTGGTTGCTAGAAAGCATGGCAAGAATAGCCAATAACTCGTCGACGTGAACCCTGCTTTTAATTTTATTCAAAAGTACTCTTACAGCACCATCCCTCACAGCTCTAGCTTTATTTTCATGTTGAATACACAGATTAAAGATAGCTGAAGCAACATCTTTCATTGCCAACGGATGTCCCTCGTCTAAAAGATCAATCAAAGGTTGCAAAGCACCAGATTTCCCAATCAGCAGTTTATTGGAATCAAGTGCTGATAAAGTGAAAAGGGTTGCAGCTGCATTTGTCCTAGTTTCAATCGTCCCAAATCTTAACGCATCTAGTAACAGAGGGATAACCATTGGCGTTTCTGCAACAAGCTTTTTATTATTATCATGAATTGATAGATTCAAAAGGGTTGTGATTAGATCTTCTTGGAGGTCAGGGTGGACTTCTATTTGGGACCTGGTTTGACACAATGGGGCTAGCAATTGAGGTATGGATTCAAGGGATTCACCAAACAATGCACGAAAAGATGGCATTCTTTTTGTTAACGACCGCAGAGTTCTAGCAGCTTCTTTTTGCTCAGCTTGTGTGGATGACATCTTCTTGAGAAGTGACAGGAACAGATCACGATCAGCTTCGGTTAGCCCGTCTTCATCTGAATACTGAATTGGACCAGGAAATTGGACTCCAAGATTCTTGCACCATTGTGCTATCATATCTCTAACCAAGTAATTTGGGGTTAAAATGGTGTGTGAAAGAACTTGTTGGGTCTTTGGACATATCCTGTTACCAGCTTTTAACCATTTTTGGATAAAAGGCCTATCATAAGTCTGCAAATTATTAGCAAAATGATCATCATCAGCAAATAAGAAAAGCTAAATTCACAATGCTAAACATTATTAGTATAAAGACAAATTGGATTTTAATAATCCAAATTTTTACCCATTGAAGCTAATAATCCCATTTGACCAATGAAGCACCAAACTTTCAATCGTCAAGAGTCAAGACAATCCCAGTAGCACAATTATCATAATTTTACACTCGATTTGCACTTAGTTTCTCTTCTAACGTATTCCATTTCGCTCATAATCACTATTGTTAGCCATATGGGGAAATCAAGTCTAAGTATTTAATGATTATGCTACTGGGATCGCCCTTGGTAAAATAACAAATAGAAGTTTATTGTGTCATTAGTCAAATTTACAGTATAATTATTATCTTCCAACCAGTTAGATTACTAAAATCCAATTACTAAAATCCAATTTTCCTTAGCAAAATGATCATTATCAAGTAAATAGAAAACAGAGAAGTATGAATAAATTCACACTTCTGAACCCAATTGGTTAAAGTATTACATTAATCAAACTGCAACCAACCAAAAACACTTATCAAAAGATTAACCAACCTGAAAACTCATCAACAAACCCTAAATGTTGATTCTTCAACATAATCAATCACGAAACGCTGTCAAATCTAATTAATTCAACAACAATTCCGCAAATAAACAGCAGTAATCAACACACTCAAATCGTCAAATCTTCAACAAACATGTTACAACAACAATTAACGATAGAAATCGTCAAATCGAACAAAAAACCTACCTGACCAGTAGACAGAACAACAGGGTCTCTCATGAGTTCTTTCGAAAGAGGGCAACGAAACTCCTGAGGACACGAAGCCCAAATCGACGTCGAACTTCCATTAACACTCCGATTCTCATCACTCACTTTCCTAACACAACACGATCGTTTCAACACCTGCAGCATCTGATTAGCTCTATCAATCAATCCAATTTCATCATCCGATGATGAATCTTCAACAATCGCTTTCACAAGCCTCTGCAATTCCTTCTTCAACTCCGTCGTGCTCTTGACGGCCGGATCCCCATCAATCACGCCGCTTTTCGCCATCGAATTACGCAAACATTCGAATGAATTTGAACAAAATCACCAACAATAGATGATGATTGTGTTGTGGGTTCAAAGTTACACACAGTAACACGCACTGTGTGTGTGTCTTTTCATATGAATGATGAATCTATCACTTTGAAATTCTGAAGCACTGAAGAAAGCGTATGAATGTTAGAGAGAGAGAGATGGAGAAATGTGTAGGAGTTGCAGGTTTATAGGGGTGGTTTATGTAAGATTATGAAAGTGAATTATTAACCCTTGAGAGTTACAAATATTACAAACTGATACATCATTTTAACAATATGTAAATGATATGTGACACTATATTTTTATAGTTTAGTAGTGTGATTCATAACAATTCTAGTTGCTACAAAATGTTACTCGTGTAGAACAATAAAAAGATAGAAAGCATGTTAGACATATAATAATGTTTTTCTTATATAAATGATAAAATAGAGACTCGATATCTTGACACCTTCAATTTTAAATCAACCCTCTAAAATTTTATATGAGGCGTATAGCCCTATACGTGTCGTATAGCCCTATCTGAGACGTATAACTCATCTGACATCATCCTAAGTTTTCTCTCATATTTAATATTTAAGTTTGTTATTTGCATTGTATAAGTATATATGTGTAGTATATAAGATGGTATAATCACACACTATATATTTGTTATTTATGTATCATGTATATATGATCATGCCCTGCTATAATTGTTCAAAATCACAACCATAATTACGTATTTTTAGATAATTACGTATCATCTTATTAAAAAAAATATTGCAATAATATATTTAAATTTAAGATAATAAAGTCCTTTTCTTACAATATAAATTATTAAAAATTGATAAACCATATAAAAAACAATTTGGTTTTAAAAAATTATATAAAAAATCAACAATTGTGTTTATTAATTTTCTTATCTTCCCGTCTGATTTAAAGTAACAATTATAATGATCTTGCCACCATTTATGCTTAACCATATTTATCTTAAAAATAAAAAATAAAGAGCTACTTAACTATATGGAATTTTTAACTAGTTATTTGGATCAAATCTTTTCATCATTAGTCAAATTTGGGATTACATAGTGAAAAGTGAAAACAGTTTGATTTCAGAGGGGTTGAAAATCAACTTAAATTAGTAATAAAGATACGTGGGTTTGCAGAATGCGGGTGGGGCCTACAGTACACGAGATCAAATCCATGACCTTACAGCTGGCATGTGTTTACGCGGATTAAACTTGCTTCTGACATCCTCACTACTAAATGCCACTTTTTCCATTTCTTTTTAATATATGACGTCAAATAATATTAATATTCCCTTTTTTCTTTTTAACAATATGTTACGATACTCGAACCAAGGATACAATGGTACATAAATTTTGAACAGAGAAAGAGTCATACGTTAACTGGTTTACAAGAAGGCATTTTATGACTTTCCAAAATGTAGGTCATAGATTGGAGTCACACTTGATGCAATATGTTTCAAGTGGGCCAAAATTTGACCACAGTGAGTCTTTGTGTGGTCGGTTTCCCTTGGAATGGTGGCGAGCCTGTTCATCAGCGTTGTCTGTGTTAGTGGACGTAAATGGTTTTTCCCAATGGGTTTAACCGGATGACCGGACTTAAAAAAAAAGCATAAATTTCCAACAAAGTTTGCTTTTGCACGTAATGAGTTGAAGTCAAACACACCAATTTTTGCAACGTGCTTTTTGAACAATCCTGTTATAATTATTTAAAATCTATGAACTCGCATTTGTTATATAGAAAATCTTAACTTTTAACAGTATGAATTCATGATATCCTGAAAAAGGACCCCTCAAAACGGTAGAATTTGAAAAAAATGATGTTCTAAATGTGCCAAAATAAGAATGTGATACTTTTTCATGGTAAGATATTTGTGTTTGTATTTACAGTATTTACATTTTATAAGATAGTATTTCACGATAACAATAGAAGTCTACATGACGACAACAAAAGTTCATATATATGATACATTTTCTAATCGATGTTTACCGCTTCTTTTACATGCTTGTGCATTTTAAATAAGTTAATATTCTTCACCTAGTCTTGGACTAATTTTTTTTTTTTAAATATTTATGTTCACAAGAAAAGGATTTTTCCTCGATTCATTTAAACATTAATCAATTCATGACAATACTTTACATGTAAATTAAAATATAAATAAAAAGAGGGAAAAAAAGAAAGTTACACTGTGGCCTTCTAATTAATTTGGGTTGGCAATATTACCCCTTATGGGCACGAAATTAATCCCAAAAGATCCACTTTTGGTAATTTCTTTTTTGGTTAAGCATATGGTTTTCTTTCAAAACCAACAACCTTTTTTGCACCAAACGGTTGCATTTAAGAGCCAAAATTTCAATGTTCAATGCATTTTCAAGTTCCGAATGTCTAATTATAAACTCATGAAAATGATGGCAAACTAGATTTCATAGTGGACAATGACTTTGATTTCAATTAGACCATAGATTTATACAATTAGAAATAAAATACAACAATGAACCAACAGAAAACACAAAAATAGAAAAAGACACGACTTATCTCATATTAAAGAACAAAAGTACATACATAAAATAACTAAACTCTACGCCTTTTAGATAAATATAAGACTTATTTTTTGAAATACAATTAAACGTACATAAAAAATGAATGACCCTAACTACTGATATTTCTATCTACACCTCTAATTACACATGTGCTTGGGATCAAACTTGCAACCTCCACCTAAGAGGCTTGTGCCTCTACAATGTGAGGTTGCTCTACAATGACAATAAACGTATATCGACTTGTGCTTAAGATGAGACGAGAATAAACAGTGTTACGTTAATATATGTAATATCCTAGAAATAGTGTATGTTCTATAAAGCCATTTTAACCTTGTGAAATTAGTATTAAGTCTTCTTTTTACAATTGAGGTTAACTAGTTGGAAAGATGATAGAATTTGGTGACCATATATTGCCATTTGCGAGTGGGTGAACTAGAGAGAGATATATGTGGAAGGAAAGAATAAACATCCTTTTGTAAAATAGAATTAAAATCAAAGTTGAAAATATATTATCTAACACCTAAGTAGATAAACTGATCCATAGTGTACAATTTCTTGACTTGATCTCAAGTTGTTGTGTTAGCTAATGATTTTCATGAACTCTTAACTTAAATTCTTGAAATTCTATGTGATTACTTAGTCCTAGGGCTGCAAACGAATCGAACAAACACGAACAAGACCTTGTTCGTGTTTGATCAATAATAAATAAACGTGTTCATGAACTGTTCAGAACACTTACCGAACGAGATTTCGTGTTTATGTTCGTTTATAAGAAAATGACATGTTTATAAACTGTTCACGAACACTTACGAAATGCAAATGAACACAAACAAAAGCAAACGAACGTAAACAACTGTTTATGAGTATGATTAACACAAAAAAGATCATAAACAAAAATAGATATAAATGATCATAGATTTATTTTAGAATAAAATTTACATTTTCATTACAAACGTTACATAAAATCCATCAAGAATAAATAAGTACATAAACATAAATATCAAAAAAATTTGATATGATTGTCATAAAAATAACTGACACAAAATTAAGAATATAAATGAACACATTAACGAATATAATCGAACACATTACCGAACGTTCATGAACAGATATTAACGAACATATTATCAAACGTTCACGAACATAAATAAACGAACACGACTTGTGTTCATGTTCGATCATTTAATTAAACGAACGAAATTTTCTTGTTCGTGTTCGTTCATTTACAAAACGAACGAACATAAACAAACTTTCCGCCGAATGGTTCACGAAATTTTCGCTGAACGTTCAGTTTGTTTGCAACCCTACTTAGTCCTATCAACGGACTTAAAACCATAAAAACCCAAGTTGATACATGAACATTTAAGATTATAGATAAACTCAAAAGATTGTATACTGTTATGAAACAAAACATAAAAAACCATGTTAATATAACAACAACAATGATATTCAAGTGTAATAAAATTAAAAAATGTGACATAATGAGATAAAAGTTCCGAAAACACATCCAAATGCATTGCTTTGGCACAACACATAAAATGAACAAGCAACAATTAGATTGGAGCACTTAGATGTGAGTTTTCCATTTAATTATATGTTTTATTATGTGTTCTACCATCTTATGAGTTTAGTTTTTAATAAAACTTATGCCATTCTCAGAGAAAAAAAAAAGAGGGGAAAAAAGGCAAAATGGGTCAAGTGAGAAGTAAAGGGGAGGTAAGGGTGGAGAGTGTCAATGTTTGTAACAATGGGGGTAGATTACAGCAAAGCGGAATAGATGAGGGAGGTAAAAGAAAGACATATGATGATATGGTGGAGGCTGTGATTGGGTGTGAGCGGTTGAGGATTAATATGGTGCAACGTGAAAAAGTGGGTAGTTGTAAATTCCAAAATAATATTCCATGTGTGCTAACAGAAACGGGACATCTGTAACGGTGTCGCCAAATTACAATCATGCATCTTCGGATCTTTTTCTAGTTTTTTTCTATTTTTATTTTATTATTTTTTTAACATAAATTCATAGTTTTTTTTTGGAATAACTTAATAAACACACCTAATCAATTCACTAAAACAATCAAGCAATCAGTTTTTCCATCCTTAATCATATAATAATACAAAAACTTACTTTTTTCCTGAACTTTATTGTTTTTAACTTTATAATTATGCTAAAAATGTTTTTTTTAATTAATTAATATTTTTTATACATTTACGATTACTTTTTCTTTATCCATCACTCACAACAAGTTTAAAAAAAATTAAGAAATGATTAAGAATGAATAGTGTGTTACCAAATGTATAGATGAATACTAACATTTTATCTTATATTTACACACAACCACTCACAATCATTACTTATAATTAAAAAACACACTCACAAATATATATATATATATATATATATATATAGGAGAAGGATCCTAAGAAAACCATCATCTTTTGAGAAAACTAAGAAAACTATTATCCACCAATCACATAATTTTTAATAAATCTTTTATTTTTATTGTCATAAGGGTATTTGAGTAAAATCCTACCCCACTATTTAAGGTAGTTCTATGGAATTCCTTGATTTTCTCTAATTATTATCACTTTGTTTATTGAATCATTCAAACATTTCAGTTAGTATGTTTTTTATTTGTAGATCTATGATTTACGGTAATCAAATGAACACCTCCGATTTTATATTTTTAGCTACATTAATGCCTCACATGCAGTTTGATTACTAACCATATTTGCTTTTCATCACTCATTTGGCATGTACTTTTTAGTGGAGGAATATATAATAAAATATTAGAAGTGGTGGAAATTGATTCAAGAAATTTTCTATTGATGACTTATTGATGTTTTCTTCATCATTTTGATTCATGATCCAATACTACTATATCATGTTGCATTCAAGATCTTCATAAAATAACCAAACAAGATCTGTAAATAATGAAGATGATGAAGAAGCGAATATGAAGAATAATCATCTACTATCGAAGATGATGAAGAAGCGAGTAACAAGGATGGATATGTAACAATGATGAAGAATCAACTACAATTGAAGACGACCATGAAAGGAAGAACAACGATAACATGTAACAATTTCTGTTACGTGTATGCATCACGCCTCTTCCATTATATCTACGACATTCTAGATGATTACGCATCTGTAATACTAAGTGGCACATATATGTAACACTAATTATCACATATATGTAAACCTATGTTTACATATATGAAACTACAATCTTGACCAACAGTTATGTCCTAAGTTTCACATATATGTAAACCGATGTTCACATATATGAAACTACAATCTTGACCAGCAGTTATGTCTTTTTGTTTCTGGTTTGGTTTTACATCCAGTTACATAGATCATCTTGATTTTCTAAATTAAGTATCACTCACGTATATGTAAACAGGCTTTGTATATACCTCAACATATATGGGAACCTGCTTTCGTATACGTATATAGGAACCTGCTTTCGTATACGTATATGCGAACTTGTTTACATATACGTAAACATACATGTATATATATTTACATGTACGTAAACATACATGTAAGCATGTATACATATACGCAAACAAATACGTGTACATTAAAGTCTCAAAAGTCTCATGTTTACACAAATTTCTTCAAATATGGTGAAAAATGAAAATCAAAGTTTGATTGAAAGAATTCAATGTGAGTTAGAGATGTTAGAGAGAGAGTTTTTAGGAAACTTTGTTATTAACTATTACGGTTTCCAGAATTACAAATACACAATATTCCAAATATACCCTTATAGCATTTAATTAAATCCATTAACTTTATTTTAATTACAAATTTGCCATTGTTTCATTTTAGCCATTGATCAATTTAGATCAATGGTTTAAAAGTGGTTTTTTTGGTTTTCTTAAAAGTAGAGGTTTTCTTAGGAACCCTCATATATATATATATATATATATATATATATATATATATATATATATATATATATATATATATATATATATATATATATATATATATATATATATATATATATAACCTACTGTGAATGGTATAAATCAGATGTAGACACATCTAAGTCCGTTCCGTCTTGATTTGGTAGGAAAACTAGATAAAAATCTTTCTTTCAGCTTCCTCCACTTCACTTCATTAGAAAAACGATTCAAGTCTTTAACATAAATATTTACACTTTCTTTTCACTTTAGTTCAATTCTTAAAAAAAAAAGAAAGAAAAAAAACACGCTCCAAAACCACAACGTTAATGGGAAGATGTGGTTACCATTATTACCACTTCTATCACATGCCACATCAACACCCACAATTATCTACATTTTGCCCATTTTTTTCTTATTTTAAAAGGAATAATAGACTATTATCACATGCTCATTTTAAAGGTCATATAGGCTATAACAATTGTTTGAACAATAAAGAAGTTCGACATAAACGTAGCCATAAGTGACGGAACTAGAATCACATCATATGAGGGGCGCGGGTGAAAGTAAACTAAAATTTATACTATCGAGCCAAAAATTAACACTATTAATGAAAAAAAAACCTCCGGCCCATATTATACTTCACCCAGGTAGTGATCAAGAGGAAGAATTACTAGGCCTGGAGAAATGGTGTTCCTAGCTAGTAAAGTTTTTTTGGCGACTCGGTAGGGAAACTCCTTGGATATCACCCTATGTGGCGAGTAATGTCTTTTATTTTATTTTATTTTGAACGACCAACGAATAATTTTAAGTTCGGTCACTTGGGTAACCCATTGGCGAAAGGTCACCCACGTCCGCGAACACAGACATCGCTGGTGACCCGACTCGCCCACCAATCCAAGGGAAACCCATCACCCAAAAGGCCACTGTGGTAAAACCATTGACCCACTTGGAGCATAGTGTACCTAGTAAGATTTCAACTGACCTCCACTTTGAAAAGTCATAAAATGCATCTTTCTAAACCACTTGATCTAGAACTCATTGACAAATGATGTCTTTTATTTAGTAAACCTGATTTTTATATCTTTTAATACCATATTAATTTAAATGTTAGCATTGATATTAAAATAAGTTACATGATTTGTCTTCTATTTATATAGGTAAATGTGAACTACGCTCTTAATCTCTAACAAGTACATAAAACGTTCTAAATAAAAGACATCATTTGTCAAATTATGTCTTTTATTTAGTACATAAAACGTTCTAAATAAGTACATAAAATGCATCTTCCTAAACCACGTGATCTAGAACTCATTGACAAATGATGTCTTTTATTTAGTAAACCTGATTTTTATATCTTTTAATACCATATTAATTTAAATGTTAGCATTGATATTAAAATAAGTTACATGATTTGTCTTTTATTTATATAGGTAATTGTGAACTACGCTCTTAATCTCTAATTGTATAAAATGAGTCTATTATACTAATGACGTCAGTTATATACATTAAATCCAATCATGCGCAATGTAAATAATGAGTTTGTTTGTTTTTTTATATAAAAGGGCGATTATAGTAATATAATTAAATAACCAAGTTTTGAAAAAATAAATAAAAGGGTTATTGAAACTTAGCCCCAACATAAAAGTGCTAATGTGATTTTTACGGCCATCTATTAAATGGTTGTATGTCCCAATAATACCAAATTAGTTATTTTCCCCCGCTACAAGGCGGAAGTTTGGTGGGTTTTCCCCATGCTACACGGCGTGAATTTGGTCGTTATATTCTCAACTCGTCGAAAACCACAAAAGCGAATACCGAAACCAGTTAAGATGATATCAATGGCGCAACGATGTTTTCCACTCATAGTCGTGTCGGTTCGTCACGGTAATAATACTTAAAAAAATAATATAATTGAAAGTGCTAAAATAATGGATTTGTATAATTATATAAAACCAAGTGTTATATATTTTATATAAAAAGGGGATAAAACATGGCATTTCACCATTCACCAAAAACAAATGCTAAAAACAAAGAAAAAAAACCTATGTGGCAAAAAATTTAAACCATATAAATATAATGTAACAGTTATTTGTAAAATCTTTAACATTGGTGGCTAATAATACTTCCGATAAAAGCTACTGTAGCACGTGAGTTGGTTTTTAATATATATAATAATACATTGATAATATTATTATCCTCACACAACTAGTATCCATTCTAAAATAACATTTTAACTAGTATTAAGCCCTCCGCGTTGCAGCAGGGGTGTAAACCATGTTAAATAGCACCAATGTCACACTATTGATCGAAAAAAATCATATTAAAAGGAAATAAAAATGGTTAGAAATAAAACCAAATGGAAAATAAAAGTAAAAATGTTGAACCACGCACGTGAAACGTAAAACATTAAAAGTAATAACTAAGTTGATCTAGGACTCGCACGTTGCGACAAAGATGTTAACTGTAAAAAATTAGTGTGACAACATTGAACCATACGCGAATGTTACTACATGTTATCTCTCATAATTTATACCGTAATTCACAATTTTTGTTAATAATAAAAAGCATATGAAACTAAAGTTGAAAGTGAAAAATTTTAGTGGTTAAATTATAAGAAGTTGTATGACGAATAACTCCTTTCTAAATGAACTTCATCTCCAAACGCAAATAAAATGTAAGCACATCATGAAAGGAAATTAATAATTTTATAAACATTGAACTTTAAAAGTCATAAGTGAAAAACACACAAAAAAAGCGAGTAGGTAAAAAACAAAAAGTATAAGGCATAAGATATATCTATTACAAATTTGAGGGTGCTAAAGAGTATGTTTGTAGGGCTAAAAATGAAACTTTAGAACAGTTGAATAAGTTCAAAATCTGAAAGATTTACAATTTTAACATTCAGAAAGGAGTTATTCGTCATACAACTTTTTATAATTTAATCATTAAAATTTTTCACTTTCAATTTTAGTTCCATATACTTTTTATTATTAACAAAAATTTTGAATTATGGTATAAATTATGAGACTTAACATGTCGTAACATTCGCGTATGGTTCAATGTTGTCACACTAATTTTTTACGGTTAACATCTTTGTCGCAACGTGCGAGTCCTAATGCACATATATATTGGTTTTTAATGTAATAGTAATTTGTACAAAGTAATAGTAATTTGTACGGGAAACTATATATATTGTTGGATTTGAAAATGTGATTTAAAATAACAGTTAGATTATTTTAAAGTAATTTCAGTCACTATAGTAACATAATAGAAAAAAGGGTTATAACGTTAACGGTATCCAATAACTATGTACATATATAGCCTCAATTATTCATGTGTGTCAGCATATGAAAGTATAGTTAATAAGAAAATCTCAATCGCTTACTTGTATTTTTAATAAAGACAAGGAATAACAATGACTATTTGATGTTAGAGGATCCGATTCTTAGAATAAAGTTTAAACTTTTGGATGTATGCTTCACTGCTTTATGTTTTTATATCCCCACCATCCACAAAAAAAAAAAGCTTTTTAGACTAGTAAAAGTGTGGTATTTTTCTTTCTCTTCAACGAGTTTTTAACATATACGGGTATAATTTAATCGTTAAAACTGAAGCCATGACAATATAATTAAATAAAAAGTTAAAATATTGTTGATTGACAAAAAAGGAAGCTAGTTGACGTTGTTGACCTTCTTAATTTACATGCAGTTTATTGTTATTATTATTACTGTGTTAGTATCACGAGTATTAAACAAGTTATATAAATAAAAATATTAAATAGTTAGTAATTAAAATTTATATATTATAAAATGATATTTTGAGTTAAAATAGGATTAAATTACACATGAGTAAGAATTTTAAGTAATAAAATGACGATATCATTTTTTAAACTTATGTTTTTAATTTTTTATGTTTATGTAAAAATTTGTTTTTTAAACTATTTCATAACCAACTGTTTTTCAAAAGAGGTCATTTTAAAAATTTTCTTACTGTAACTTCAAATTTTAATTATTTTCATTTCATAAGAACCTATTTTCAAAAAACGTAGGTTCTAAAACAGTTCGTATTTTAAAAAAAGTCATGTTCTAGAAAAATAATTATTTTATAAAAAATATTTTTATTTAGAAATTACATTTGTAGAAAGATCTAAAAAATTGTTAAATAAAATCATTATTTAGTAGTTAATATATTTATTTAATAGGAGAGAGAAACGGAAAACATTAGATTTAGATGCTTTAGAATCATATTTTTAAGTGTCCCCCAAAAGCTTTTTTTATTATTAGCATAGATTGTTGTTGTTGTATCAATTCTAATAATAACGGTTTCGAAGTAGTATGGGCGTTCGTGGTCTAGTTATATACTTAAATTAAATCAACTGTAAGGTGTACACAAATGATATATTGATAACCAGACCACGTCGATGCCCTTTTCTTATCGGGCCACTGACTCGTTATTGATATATGTGTTTATATAGTTTTGTAGTTATATACTTAAATTTGATTATGTATCAAGTGTACATGTGTGTGTGCAGGGACGTGTGTATCATTTTTTAGTGGCGAAGCATACCAAGGATATAGGCCGAGTGCGACATGTATATTTTAAAACGAGAGTAAATGAATCAGTTAAGATGTATCACCATTTGTAATGGGTTGGGTTTCCCTCATATTATACAAACCATTCATGTGTCATATTTAGACAACTTGGATGTACCATTGTACTATTATGGACACATCGTTTATGATCAAATATATCATATATTTAAAGAGAAACGTGTTGTTTGAAAAAAAAAGCATAAAAACTATTCTACTCAAATTAAAAGCATATAAGTCTCATTTGTATGAAACAATAATTAAAATATATCAATATTTAAAAGTTATATTATTCTTAAGTGTTAAGAAACCAATAAAAGTGAATTAACTAAAAGAATAAGATTACTCTCTAATGCAAGCAAATAACCTTAGGATGACCTCATCATGCTTTAATTGTTTGAGTAGTGGAAATTAAAGTGGGATGTTAAAATGTCTTATGTAATCACGAACTTACAAACTACTCCGTATTAAGTAAACGACATAAACTTCTAAACGTGGAGATTGTAAAAGCCCTTTATTAGTCAACATAGTTATAAACATAGCAAAATTATTTTATTTTTATTTGTTTAACAATTCACTTATAAATCCATTTAATCTATCTAGTATAAGATTTAAACTCTCGATCTTTAAAAGTGAGAGCATCTATCAACACTCGGATACAATTAAGCTGAACGTATATTGCTTATATGGTAAAATTATTTGATTGTTGAAATATTTATATTGTTTTCTTATCATTTGGTTTTATAACATATATGAAAATTAAATTATGTGGTTACTTTATATTGAAATTAAATTATATCATCTTAAATAACAAATAAGCTATAACTAGTGGGCTTGCCTGCTCGTGTGATGTTGTGAGAAAACCTTATATCACAAAAGTAAAGTTTATTTACAAAAGTGTACGTATTCACATGTCACAACGACCTGAGTTTGGATAAAATTTATAGCGAAACATGAATAAAAACAAGAACGACACAACGATTGGTTCCGTTATTGAAATATGTTTATTCATATTCACCCTAACTTTTAAATTTTGTAACGAAATAAATAAAAATGCAAGTATCTAGACCCACTTTAATCAACTGTTAACTCTTTAACATAAAACCTAGTTACGAAATATACCTAGCTGGTTTTATAAATTACCAAACACATGAGTTCAATTTCACCTCTTTGAATAAAATAAGTTAGTTACAGGGACTTTGGAATCCAATTTTGTTTCTTGAAAAAAAAAAAGAAAAATATAATAAATGATAGTGACGAGCCCGAGCCGCTCGTGATAAATGTAGGAGTGCAAACGACACAAACGAGCTGAGCCGCTTGTGAGCTACTTGAGATCGGATTGATAAAAAGCTCGAAATGAGCCGAGTTTTATCGAGCCCGAGCCGAGCTCGAGCTTGAAAGAAAGCTCATTTAATTAACGAGCCCGAGCCCGAGCTTCATGTATCGAGATCGAGCCGGCTCGTGAACCTAAACGAGCTTTTTATTTATATAAATAATTTTAATTTATTAAATATATTATATAAATAATATCTATTATATATAAAGTTATGATATAAACCAATTAATAATATGAATAATGTTATATATAAAATATATAATTATAAATATATATCAAAATTAAATATAAAAATATTAAAAGTAATATTTAAATAAATAAACGAGCCGAGCTTAAAAAGTATTTGTCGAGCCGAGCTCGAGCTTTAAAAATAAAGCTCGAAACGAGCCTATCTCGAGCTCAAACTCTCCTAAATCATCACGAACCGAGCTCGAGCCCATACGAGCTTAGGCTCGACTCGGCTATTTTGCATCCCTAAATAAATACAAAAGAGTTAAAACATATTAGATGTAAAATAAAAGGTCGAAGGTGTTCTTTATATCTAACATATAAAAAATTAACATTGATACTACCAACCTACATATAAAAAAGAACATATATTGATACTACCAACCTTTCTAAATAAGTTATCGTATAATATATTTATCTTGGGTGTATTCAAAGTAAGTGAATATGGTATGTGTGTTAGAGAGAATAACTAATGAAACAATTGAAGTGAGCTCGGTAATGACATTATTGAAATTTAAATAATAGACAAAATTAAACTACTAGCTCATAATTTTAGAGAGAGACGAAAATATATTAAGCCATGCAGCGAGATCCCTTTTAACTTATAATCTTTGTATAACCACACTAATGTCGCTTTTCTATCTATCCATTGACTCACAATCACTAACCATACTTTATATATAAATGAAATTGAGAAATACCTATCGTCCAACCATCAGTCTTATAGGTAAGCGGTCCGTCATACCCCGTTTTTCTTCGGTTTACACTTACACACAAATAAGCAATACACATATTTTATATGTAGTGTAATTGTTATAAGAACCAAATATCATCCAAAGACGAGCTTAATGATATTAAACCCTCGGCATATTTAGTCATTTGATTGCGATTGTTGATTGATACAATAAAAATGATATAAAGATAAAATGCAAATGAATGGTTAGAATAATAATTAGATAGAAAATATGTACTTAAACTTTGAGTTCACTTGGTTAAAGATTACATTGAGTATGTGGTTTCAACACTTATAGCATATATAGAATAAAATCCAAGGTCTTATTCTTAATGGTCACATGCTAACAAGCTCGAATCAATTCTGTTACTGTATTATGATACGACTATATATTAATCTTTTTAAATGTTGATTAAATCCTAAGGTCTTATTATTTAATCATATGATTAGTCTGGAAGCTAACATGATGATTACATGTTAACCACCTTAAATCATTTATGTTAACATTACCATGAAAAATATGTTAGTGTGTTAGTACTTGATAGCAGATGGTGACGTAAATAATCGTCTAATTTTTAAATAATAAAAGTCGATTAAGGTCCAAAGTTTCATCTACATGATCCTAGAGTTAGTTGAAAAGTTAATCGATGATCACCTATTAACCACATTATATGTCTAATTAAGTTTAGCCAAAACAATGTTACGAATCTGTTTTTACCTTGCAAAACTTTGTGATTGATTAATCAAGACTTATTCAAATCCCGTTCAAATGAAGATGATTTAAATGGTGTCAACGGACTGGTTACATATTTGGTTCCCCATCCGATCAAATTATGAAACCATTGACCATTGTTGAAAAATGAATAATTCTAATACACCAATTGTCTTAACTAATAGCTTAGATATTTTCGATTCTCAACTTAGAAGATTTGTTTAAAACCGTTAAAACATATCATTTTTAGGTTGGATCTGGCTGAAGACTTAACCAATTCATTTAATTTGACTTGTCGTTTTATGAAACTGCAATTAATGATTCGATCCCATTTATTTATTTATTTATTTATTTTCAAGATGAGTTGAACAACACTCGATTTTGTTGATGGTTTTTCAAATTGTATACGATTAATTTAGAAAATAAAACAACTATAATAGTCATTAGGTAAAAATATCCATCCGTAATTGGTTATTGGTGGATGACAATAGTAAACGTGGGCCGCTAATTAATCATGAGAATCAATGAATTATTATAAAACATGTGAATGGTGTTTGGTAGGATTTCACAATTAAAGGTATAAATTAATCTTTTGTCATTATGGAGCAAGTTGACTTATTTTAGGCTAAACTTATATAGAAGTGATCAGCATCATGACACTAAACGCGTAAGACCATATAATTTTAGATTTGTTAGTCATTTGGTCATAATTTTAGTTTTGTATTTTCGATATCAACAAATTATATTTTCATACTATTTTGTTTTTTCTCATTATTGTAAAGGCCAATCCATCTATTTTTAATTTCCATATTTGTTGTGATTTGGCTATTTGATGCTTATTTAATATATCATGTAACTATATACACTTCTTACTTTTCTATGCTTTATAAGAGTTATGTATAATGTTCTCAGTAACAAAATGACTGGTTAGATCGAACGGGAACTGTCTACACAATCAGTCCAGAAGAGTACTCTTGATTTATGGCCATTTGGCCAGTCGTTTATGGTGATTACCGGGTTAGCTATGAACCGAGTTGAGTTGAAAAAATATATAGGAAAAAGTGTACCCGGTGCCTTGCCTTTATTTTGTGCATGAGTTTGTTTATCACAGCTTGAACACATAAATCTAAGGTCACAAATTTACAAACCAACAACATTATCAGTTACTTCAAGATTTAACCTACCAATTTGAGTACCAATGAGTTATTTCTCATACTTGTGATTCACTTATTCAACTATATTTTACTTTATATTCGTGAGAAGTTATAAATTAATAGTCTTGCGTGAGAGTAATTAAGTTTGTTATGGATTCAACACCTGAATCTTATCAATTTAATACTACTACATGATTGTATATTCCTTAAGAGCATCCACACCAAGGCATTATTGCCCATTTGTGGTCGACGAGGACCACTAGTGTAACACTTGGAAAAACGTTATACATAAAATGATAAACCTGAAAGTCTAGGGTTAGAAATGAAAATTATAAAGAATGAGGGTTTTGGCTTTGATCGCAGACCATGACCAAAAAGCCTAATGAGCCATAATGGATTGAATTAGGTTACTGAAATCCTGATATACCATCTTTAGTAATTCGTTAGCTACCCGCTACGTGATCCACAAGTAAAATCTTCATGGATTGACACGTGGTATGCTAACGGGAACCGGTAGGATGACACATCACATGTCATTTGAGAGTGACACGTGTTTGATGACAAATCACTTAATGTTAATACATGTTTACACGTGTCAAATTTTGATTGGCTGAAATATTCTGAGCCACCCTGGTTGGATTGCAGACTGCCGACCACCTTGGATGATGCTCCGCAGGTAGAGTCTACCAAGCTGTAAAAGCATGCATAATTTAGACGAAAAGATATACTTTTTTCCTAAATCCTTACTCTAAGTGTAAGCTTAATACCCCTATTAAACCCGGTCTAAGTAATATTACCTCATGAAGCTCGAGGAACATTTGTGCAGGCGTTGCTCGAAATCTAGAAGCTAAGTGGTAATTCTAGATCATCAATTAACATGAACATGCTTAAGAAACTTCATTTGCATGCTATTGTCATATGTGCACAAGTGTTTAGGAAATAAGTCTAGCATGTTTATGAAAATGCCTATTTTCAAATGTTTCTATTTATACAAAACCAACATGTGGTTGTATATAATCGATCAAGTAAAGGTTTAGGTGACAAGGATGAGTATAAGTATATTGATCGATGACATATGTGTTCATAGTTAACTATGTGTTATGTCATAATGCGGTTAAATTCATGTCAACATATATAAACTGGATAATTCAGTGTATACCAGCTACCTGGTATGGGCTTGTCATAAAGTAAAACAATTATAAACTAACTTGTGATAACGATTTCAATACTAATTATGTTTTTATAAAATGTTTGGTAACATAATTCATCAGCTTTATGTTAACGTTTTATTTTCAAGATGTTTTCACGTAAACTATATACATATGCTTAAAACAAGCTTTATGCATTGACTGACCTTGTAGCATGAAATCATCAATTGGAAGATGACCAAACTTTTCGGTCGGACTTAGGGGCTTTAACCTATCTTGTATTACTTTCAAAGTCTAATATTTTGAAAACATTGTAAGGTATTAAAGATCTTTCATAAATTCTTACTTTAAATATACAAACATTTGAATCAACCCTAAGTGTCAAATTACTTCTAGAGTGAGGGTTTGATTGTTTGATCAATCAACAATATTGATCGTCTCAAGTTTAAGACATAAAATGTTTGGATATGTGAAATGAAAAACAATCGATAGAGTTGATTATTTAGAAAAAAAATAAAGCATCCTAAAGACTTCGTCTGAATCTAAAACCGTGATTGATTTTCTATGAATAAATTTGGGACCCTTGTACACGATATCAACCAACTGGCTTGCACACTCGAAGTGTCATGAATCTAGGGTTAACAACAAGTGATTGATGTGAAGGAGTCAGGAAGAGAAAGTGATAAGTGAAATTCACGGGACGAACGCCTAGTAATGGAGGCGTGAAGTGGGAGGATAGAGGGATGAGATATGGAGGGAGGATGAAGAGAAATCAGTTGGTGTCCATAAAAAAAGAGAGAAATCTATTCGGACGTATCTATAGACAACATCATGATAAAGGAGAGTGAGGTTTAGATGTACATTCATTGTTGTGCTTGGTGTGCGACTATTTGTTGTAGTCTTTATCTCGTGTGTTGGCCGAATGATTCATTGTTGATAGTTTGTGAGTGTTGATTGCAAAATGGCTAGAGTAGGTGTTTCTTGGTGGATTGAGTAATATGATGACGTTGTTGAGGCCATTTGTAGGTTCACTTGGTGGTATTATGGTGATTCCAAAATAATGGTGTTTATCGAGTCAGAAAGCAATCAAGGAAACGATTTTTGATTCTACAGTGTCTTATTATTTGTGGATTGTCGATAGGACTAATAAGAGAAACATTAACTAGATGGATTAGTTAAGAAAACACACTCATGTTGTTGTAATCTACTTTTAACCCGTTTAGTCATTCGCTAGCTGGTTGTCTTACGATATATGTGATTATCAAAAGAAAATAAAAAATAAATAAATAATAGAGGGGGGAGAGCCGTTTATGAGCTCTCGGGGGAGATGCTCTAAAACTAGTACTTTAATAAAGTCTTATAACATGGTCCTTAAACAATATTAACCTTTCATTTCATATGAGGTAACCTTATCTTTAGTTTGTTCTTGTTTGCTCCTTTCATAGCACTCACTTTTACTGCTACATATACCATATAAAATATGTCAATAACAATTCACAAGACATTAAAGTTAAACATTCATTTCAACAAACATGTCATAAACATATCGTGTTAACATGTCAATCCATTTAACAAGCTTAGTTAAACGTCTTACACATTTTAAAACAACTTAAACAGATTAAAATTGTTTAAAAATATTTTTAATCGTATCATTAACATGTTCAACTGTTTGCATTTTGTACTCTTTCTATCACACACACTAAACTGATAACTTCATTTTAGGTTATGTGGTGCTAACAAACGAACTACACTAGAAAATATCAAAGAGAGACCAACGGTAGGTGAAGATGACGTGTCAAGTTCCTACATCACATTTATTTTCTTCGTTATTTATACATGGTAGCCAGCCATGTCATTATGAGTCCCACGTGGAGCCACATCTGATTAACACATGGCATTATTTTATTATGCATGTCAGAATCCAACCCCTACCCTTATTGTCGTCTTCAAATGCGTTCAAATTCTTCAACCCTTCTAATAATTCATGCAATGAATTGCTACTTGCCTAAAGACAAATAATAAATTTGTATTGAAAATAAGAGAACATATAATTGTATTTTTACGTAGTTTAATAATTAAGAAAATATTTACAATAAACTAATATTTGACATAATTTATTACGTACTAGACAAAGTGGCTGACACATTTCATATAATGATCAAAATGTCTTCCTGTTTGAAACAATAGAACAACAAATGTCAAGTCCAGAATTCTTCTTAAATTTTTCATATTAAATACGTTTTTTACTATAACCATACCCTAATAATTAATGTAAGGTCATGAAACTCTATCTATTTCGAGCATCAAATCTTATTTAGTTTCAAAAATTATCATTAAAAGTTTGTAATCAGATTATTATATGAAATCTGTGAATTATCATCCTACATTTGAATAAGAAAAAATTAAACTGCAAGAGTGACAATAACACAGAATAAAATTAAATAAAATAATGCTAAGGGAAATATCTACAAAGCAATTATACCACGTTACTAAACGAAGAAAGTGAAAGACAAGAAAACATGTCTCTACAACCCAACAAAGATACCTTAATTATATGAAGTATAACAACTAAAGTGTCATCTTATTATTCTGCTGATTATAACTACAAATACAGATGAGTGAACCCAAGTCCATTTAACTTATTTTGACTTTTTTTAAATATGTTTTTAGAAAAATAGAAGGTACTCTGATAAAGTTTTATAAATTTAACTTAAAAGTTTACCAAAAATGACTAGTAACACCCGGATTTTGGTGCCAATTGGGCCCTATACCCGGCCCAAATAATACCTACTATTTACTAACCACTCATTACCTATATAAAGTTGCTTCATACCCCAATATGGCCCATACCCTTTAATCCTTCACGATCCAAATACAAACCTAACACAAGCTGTGAAATATGAATACAATTCATTTGGTAAGATGAAAAAAGTAACACTCTTATGTATCATCCTTTGCTTTTTCTAAAACGGCGATTTATACATTTATCTACTATTGCTCTTAAACTATATAAATTATCATAACTTATGCTAGAATTTGTACCTTGATCTTCTTTAAAATGTCTTTAACTCTTACCATTAAACTACCAACTAAGTGACAGATCATCCTCTTACTTATTGTTGGTATATTAGTTGCCACACACTTTGACTTCTCGTACGACAATTTTAACTTGTCCATTCCATCAACCCCTAACGCTTGCCCTATGCATTCTTGAGGATGGATCGCCACATTTACTTGACTTCGGATTGCCAGCTTGGCGCCTCGACAACTTTGGTTTCTGCTCGTTCGTGCACGGCTGCACACTTGGTCCAACAGCCCACAAATTTTATGTATGTGGCCCGTTTCCATGTCCAAACTTTATAAACTTGAGCCCAAAACCAATCAATAAACCCATAATCATTTAGATTGGGCCATTCTTTCTTGCCTTTGACCATGCCATGTTTAATTAGTCTTTCTTCTTGCGGTGCGAGAGTACGGTTTTAAGTTAAATTTATGTTTGAAGGCACGTATATATAAGCAACTCGTAACGCTATGTTTTAGATTAAAAAAATATTAACTTTTTGTAAAAATAGAATAAATAATATAATATGACCAATAACCATGCGTTATGCAGGCTTAGTTTTGAGTAAGATTTAGATCAAAACGTATGTAGAAATAAACAGAACGTTGTATAAAAAAATTAAGATAAATATGTAAGAAATAAAAAGATCCCAAAACCCAAGTAAAAAACTGTTACAAATAATAAAGAAACTGGTAGATTTAAGCCATGTTTGGAAGTGCTTATTTTTGTTGAAAATGACTTTTAACAAAAATGATTTATTAACTTATGACTTTTCAAAAGGAGCTTTTAAAAAAGTGTTTGAATTAACTTATAAACTAAACGTTGTAAAATGTTAAAAGGAGGTATTAGAGTGATATAATAGAAAATTGGACTAAAATGAGTTTTTAAAAGTCAATAAGTAATCACATCTTTACTTTTCAAAACCTTCTTTTTACCCTACATGTAAAGTCAGTTTGAAAAATCTTTTTTGGAGTTAACAAACATTTTTTTATACTTTTTAACTTCTCAAAAGTTAATAAGTCAAAAGTACGCTAATAATAAGCAATCCCAAACATACACTTATACATGAAGCACCATAAGATAAACCAAATTTGATACTAAAATATCTGGTTTGTCACCGTGTTATTGATTCTTCTTCCGCTTCTAGTAAATCTAAAGGTAAGCATTCACACTTAGCTAAGAAAGAAACTACATAAACTAGAACCCTTGACCGTCATTATATATGACTCACGTCTGTTTCAAATGAAACTTATATCCAAACGTGACTAAAAAACACGTCGTAACAATATGTTTTAATTTCAAAGAAAACATATATTTAAAGGTTAAAAGATAAAAACCAAATAAATCTGACGTTAATTATAAGAATAATTATTATTTAACTTAAAATCTCAAAGTGAGTCGATTAAATTAGGCGTGCATTGATAGGCGATAATCTCCATATGGAAATGATAGTATGCACATAATTACAATCCATCAAATTACTAAATTGCCATTTCTTCATTCCAAAATTGGGCCGCTATCCAATGTTTGCAAGCTAACAAAAGCCCATATCTACTTATGGGCCTATTCTCCCTTGTGTTCAGCATGGCCCATGTAAAATCATGTATGATATAACCACAATCTATTGATGCTGTTACAAAGCAATCAAATGACCAGAAACACTAGAGGGTCAAAAGCTTGACTTTTAATTCTTCTGTTATACCTTTGACTTCCAATCCTCCTTCCAACATTTCCCCCTCAGACCGTGCGCAAAACGGAGTTAAATCAAGCACCGGGTACACCCACTTGATTTCCTTTGCTTTTCACTAAAAATGAATTGTAGTCTTGGCTTCCAATAGGCTTTCTTTCACATGTGAACTGCCAAAACAACTTTCCCATAGCTCCCCTGATATTATCAGCCTCAATCAGAGCCCCTGATTTCTTGTGATTACGACTTGAAAGATTCAGTACTGTGAAAATAAAAGGTTTAACTCTAAATTTGTATACATTGGTTTCACACCACTGGTAGTACTGAAATTACTCATTTGTATATATTTACTTTTCAAAAATTACTCATTTGGAACCAACTGTAACTGTTATGTTTTTATCCCTAGAATCAGTGTATGTTAGTTTCTAAAAATGATCATTATACCCATATGGGCATACATTTTAAAAAAACTTACGCAGCCCCCCTTCTCACGATCATCTTCTTCGAAATCCCCTTCTCTGGCACAACCCTTCTCCAGCTCTGCCCTTCTCAGGCCATGTTCGATATGTTTAGTTGTGGTTACGAATTACTGAATTGATTGTCAGAGGGTGTTTCCCGGGCTTCAGCCTAACATGTCTTTATGTATTGCAGCTCGGATTTAAGTTCCGGAATGCTAAATGCAGACTAATCCGACATAAGACCCAACTGAAATTTGATTGTAGCAACAAGTTGTGCTATGCGTGGGGCCATGGACAAAACATACTCTGTGCTCTCCGTTGCCTATGTGCATTCTCATCTGTATTAACAACCGAGGTTCCAAATCTCACTCTCACTGGAATATGTTAAAAATAATATAGCTATTAGCTATGCACATCTTCAGCAAGGTTATTTCTCAAGAACAATAAATGATACTTTGGAGTTGTCAACTAAAGTTTAGAGGGGATGTTCAATAATAAACTTGTTACAGATAATATCTAGATCAGTCATTAGAGGTAAATTTGTCTCAAATAACCTACAAAAGCTCAAGTACTGATTATATCAATGAGGAGAAAGTGTTTTATCATAGTAATTTACTATACCCTCCATATATTTGGGTGATTGGTTAATGCAATAAAAAGGCATTTACTCGGAAACAGAAACAAAACATAAAAAAAGGAAAACAAATTGTAATAGTTACAAACCTGGTGAGAATTGACAAAGCCTTCTTTAGCTTGTAGTATGCTGTTTAAAGTTTCCTTCGGTTCTTTATGTTTGCTTTGAAGCAAATATTCTCATCTTCAAGGAACTGCACTTCTAACCCCACAAAAAGCTCCTAATTTGCTGCAGCTTCATACCAACAGTGAGGCCCATTTCCTTTTGGCCAATTACCATTATCATATGTTTATTTATATGATGCAATGCAAAATGAAGATGTAATCAGTAGCTTTATTTACTTGATTACAGCATAAAACGGATATTAGCGTGCACAATATCTGAATTAACAGATTAGAGCATAAAACGGATATTAGCGTGCACAATATCAGTAGCTTTATTTACTTGATTAGAGCATAAAACGGAAAATGATGTTATAAGTAAATGTATTCAACCAAATAACCCACACCACCTCATGTAGTCATTTCATGAACAAATAATTAGTGTGCACAATATCTGTATTAACTGCTTGTGCCATAAGCAATATCATTATATAGAATGCTGAAAATCACATCATTCATGGAGATGTTGCAAGTGTTGGGTACCTTACCAATTCCTATTGTATGGTGACAATATGTAGTCATAACAAAGTTTAAATAACAGAGAATAGCTGGAGAAATTAAAAGATACTCCACCAACAAAACTATGGTGACAATATTTTTGTATATCAAAAGTCACATACTTTGAATGTTAAGGGATAATAACATTATGTCATTTGGCAAATAAAGAGCAATCAAGAAATATAAAGTATAAACTAGTAATAAATCAGTAATCAGAAAGACAAAAACTAACAACTAAAAGTAGTGGTATGCCTGGTACCATTACTGGAGAAGCAAAATGTTATGTCAAGAAGATGAAGAACAATAAACCAAGTATGGAAATCTCTTTTTCTGTCAAGATTTTAGTAGTGACTCCAACCACCGGTCGGGGGCCTAAAGCATCTGCTTTACTCGCTGAAATGTACTCATTCAAGAAGAGCTTCTAGCTATCTTCTTTCTACAGGCCCATTGGGCGAAGAAGCAATCTTTTGACTCAAATAAATCCAATACCTTAAAAATCTTGATATACCTAGCAAGCCATCTAATAGTCTCAAATACAGTAACCTTTGAACAAAAAACATGTTTTAGCCACATCCCTTTTATCTTGATCCAATAGTAACATAAATCATAGCCTGACCACAACAGCAGAACAAATATAATCTCATTCAGGCATTTCATCAAACACCTGATCTGCATCTGTAAATTGGCCACATTTTCAAAAAAAACTACGAAGGGTTTATACATACAACTAACGAAACTAGATATGGTTTTCTAATCTTGAACAAAATCAAACAAAAAAAATGTAGCTTTGTCTGTCAGACAACCGATTAACCATGCCAGGACCCATAAGATGGACCGGCAACGATCCTCTACTGAGCCATGGTAAGAAGAACCATGAGCTCTGTTAATCACGCTCTGGTTAACCGGTGTTGGTTCATCAACCAGACATGGGTTTCTGTCTTCTTAGGAATCAAGAATACAGAGGTACGAGCCTATAGAACAGATCCTGTTCAAGTAAGGTCGTGCTCCTTCATCTCCCAATCGATTCTATATTATGCATTTCGTTTGCATTGTTGGTCGATGTGGGATATTCGACCATTTGCAGATTTCATCAAGAACAAAAGAACGATCACAGATGTCAGAAATTATCAAACGAAACAAGAAATTAAGCAGCTTTAATCTGTTTGCTCTCTCAAACTCTGAAAAATTCAAACTTTTAGTTGATATCACACAAACCCATGATCAATTTCATGTTTCTGTTTCAGGATGACGGATTTGAAGGGGGTGATCTTCACAGCATTGCGAAGAGGGGTTTGGGGGAAAATGGTGATCAGACGTCGAGGTGAGAGTTAAGTTGATTTGATCATTGGTGAAACACCGCTTCCTGATGATCAATGGGCTCTCATATAAAGCTGTCGATCACTTCTAGGTTGTATTTTTTTGATCATTTGGTTAGTTTCTGTGAAAGTGTTGAAAACAAGCTAAGTGACTTGTAAGTTATTTAAGACCGTCTTGTAAAAATCTCGAATCAAACAGAAATTAATCAAGCTCGAGCTCTACTTGAGGTTAATATTATGTGTCATGGGAACATGAATCAGCACTGCCAAAGTGTTGAACCTAAAAATATTTCGATTAATACATGCTTTGACAATGTAATCATTCGTGATTGAAAATGAGGATTTCTTTAATACTAACAAAAGTTGTTGTTTAAGTCAAGATTTAACGATGATAAAGCGTCAAAAGATGAAATTCAAGATTAAACAATGAGAAACGGTAAATGATATTTGTTGGTATCAGGAACTACTCGTAAACACAATTGAGAAACCAAGAATAACACAGAATGTTGATTACTTTCTCACTCCTGGTTCAGTACAATAGAAAAGATAAAATAACCTCAAAACATAAAGAAACGACCCACTACTCCACTTACATAAACATGGCCCACTAATAAACAAATAAACTACCAACCTTCTAGAAAGCAAAGAAACTAGCAAATATTAAAAATAATAGCATGTCATCATCAAATCCACGTGTACTTGTCTGCATGAATAGATGTCCAACATCACTATTTGTGAACAGCATCACTATTTGTGAATTAGCTTTAATATCCCCCCATAATTCACATAATAGTGACTCCCAACAACTTTCTCAAGTAGCAGAATTGTTCCACTCCCAGTGCTTTTGTGAAGATGTCTGCCACTTGCTCGTGAGTACCACATGCTTTCAACTCAATCTCCTTTTCATTCACCAGACTACGAATGTAGTGATACTTTATAGAAATATGTTTAGTGCGGCTGTGAAATGCTTGGTTTCTGGTTAAGAAAATAGCGGAGCGATTGTCACAGCAGATCTGCGTGGCCTTTTTCTGCACATGACCCAGTTCATTCAACATTTTTCGCAGCCACACAGCTTGACAAGCTGCACCTGTTGCCGCCACATACTCGGCTTCAGTAGTCGATAAAGCAACAGTAGTTTGTTTCTTTGACATCCAGGAGACAACACCCGTTCCAGTAGAGAAAGAATAAGCCGATAAACTTTTCATGTCCTCAGACGAACCAGCCCAATCACTGTCTGTAAACCCAGCAAGTACCACGTCATTTTCTTTGCCATACCACAGACCATATCCCAAAGTACCTGCCAGATACCGTAGTATCCTCTTTGCTGCACCATAGTGAAGAGCCGAAGGATTTTGCATAAATCTGGATACTATTCCCACTGCAAACACTATATCTGGCCTGGTATGGGTTACATAAATTAATCCACCAGTCAAGCTTCTGTACCTGTGTGCATCTGTTGCTTCAGCTCCATCATTTTCTTTAAACTTTTCATTAGAGTTCATAGGGGTAGCTGCTCCTTTACAATTCTCCATACCAAATCTCTTAAGTAAATCTTTTGTGTACTTCTTTTGAGATAAAAAAATACCATCTTTCTTTTGTACTACTTCTAACCCAAGGAAGTACTTTAGTTCTCCTATGTCTGTCATTTCAAATTCTTGCACCATCTTCTTCTTGAACTCTTGAACAAGATCATAGGAAGAGCTTGTATATATCATATCATCCACATATAAACAAACTATGATCAAGTGTGTGTCCTTACCTCGTTTCACATACATAGTCGGCTCGTTTAAGCTGCGTTCGTAACCATTAGCCAAAAAATACCCATCTATTCTGCTGTACCAAGCACGTGGAGACTGTTTCAATCCGTACAAGGCTTTGTGTAAACGACATACCTTGTCTTCCTCTCCCTTAACCACGAAGCCACGTGGTTGTTCTACATATACTTCTTCTTGAAGAACTCCGTTCAAGAAGGCTGATTTCACATCGAATTGATAGACCGGCCATCCGTTTTGGGCTGCAAGTGACAATATTAGCCGAATTGTTTCAAAACGAGCGACAGGTGAGAAAGTCTCTTCATAGTCGATCCCCGACTGTTGTACATAACCCTTCGCAACAATCCGAGCCTTGTGTTTATGAATGTTTCCTTTTTCATCTAGCTTCAATTTAAAGACCCATTTTAACCCAATTGCCTTCTTTCCAACCGGAAGCTTCGCCAGAGACCATGTGTTATGCCTCTCAAGTGATTCTATTTCTGTCTGCATAGCCTTTATCCATTCATTCTTCAGGGCTGCTTCTTCATATGAGACGGGTTCTACAGATGATAGAGCAAAATGCCAAGAGGGGTCGTACTCTTGCATGTGGTCGGTAACTGTTGTATGACAATCAGTAACTACATTAGCATACTTGGGGTTTGGTTTACATACCCGTGTTGAGCGTCTCAACCCGGTTTCTGATCCGCCTCCGCCTGATTCATGTTGGTGAGATGTGTTTGCTCCCCCTGTTTCAATAGTTTCATCAGTGGTGGGAAGATCATCAACTGCACTTCCCGGTTCTTCAGAGTGATCATTTGATGTAGCTTCATTGTTAGACTTTTCGTGCTCTTCAATATCTTCTCCTCCTATATCAACATACTCCACTTCACTTGGGGAACCATTCTTATCATCTGGACTATCTTTCCATCGTGCCACTTCATCAAAAACTACATCTCGACATACAACTATTTTCTTTGTAACCACATCAAAGAGTCGGTACGCTTTAGAATTCATACAATACCCAACAAACACATACAACTGTGACTTTGCATCTAACTTTCTTCTTTGTTGTTTAGGTTGCAGTCCATAGGCTGGACATCCAAACACCCTTAAATGATCCACATTTGGCTTTCTCCCATACCACACTTCGTAGGGTGTTTGATTTTCTAGAGCTTTGGTAGGCGAGAGTCTTAACAAGTAAACTGCTGTAGCGACTGCTTCACCCCAAAAGCAATCTGCCAACTTCTTCTCTTTCATCATGCTACGAGCCATCTCAACCACGGTTCGGTTCTTTCTCTCCGCTACGCCATTTTGCTCCGGAGTGTATGGCGCTGTGAGTTCTCTTTTTATTCCATGATCAGTACAAAACTTATGGAATTCACTTGAGCAATATTCACCCCCACGATCGGATCTTAGGGCCACAAGTTTCTCCCTTGATTCTAGCTCTACCTTTGCTTTAAAATGCTTAAACTTTTCAAATGCATCAGACTTCTTATCCAAAAAGTATACCCACACCATTCGACTATAATCATCAGTGAACAACATAAAATAGCTACTGCCACCTAGCGACTTTGTATTCATCGGACCGACTAGATCAGTGTGGACTAGCTCCAAGATTCTCGAGGCTCGCCATGCTTGCTTTGGAAATGATTTCCTTGATTGTTTTCCCAATACACATCCATGACACACCGTCCAACTGTCAATCTTTGGCAGCCCCTGTACCATATTATCTTCATGTAACCGTTTTAGACCTTGCTCGTGAAGATGACCGTACCGAAGGTGCCATAACCTTGACTCATTTTTCTCCACTGCTGCCAAGGCACTGCTACTCATCTCTTGACTACTTGCTTCAAACGGGAACATATTATTGCTTGTCATTGGAATCTCACTCACCACTTTTCTCGTCTTCTTATGGGTAATAACACACTTGCTGTCATCAAACAACAATGAATACCCAATTCTCATAAGTTGGCCTACACTAAGTAGACTATAATCAAGATCAGGAGCAAACTGGACATTCTCCAAAACCTTGTGTTTTCCTCCATTTAGTGTAAACTCAACTGTACCCTTACCTTGCACTTGAATGCTCCGCCCATTTCCAAGTCTCACATCCAATTTCTTCGTCTCGTCTACATTCTGGAACAACTCTTTCTTCCCGGTCATATGGTTCGAACAACCACTATCCAAGAACCAAATGTTCTTCTTTCTTTTCTCCTCGGTCACAGCCATGAACAATCGATAATCTTCATCCTCTTCATCGTCTTCAACCACAGCCTGTGCGTGTGGCTCCTGCCAACATTCTGCTTTCACATGTCCAAATCGGTTACAGTTATAACATTGTATACTGCCACGACCCTTACCACTGAACCGGCCTCGTCCTCTTCCTCGGCCTCTCGCAGGGTTTCTTCCTCGTCCCCTGTAATTCCATGATCGACTTTCTTCTCCTGTGGTTGCTTGAAAAACTTTTTCTTCTTCAAGAACTTCAGTCCCTCGATTCACCCTGCTCTCATGCGCCTGTAATGACCCCATTAGTTGATCAAAAGAAAGGGTTGACAAATCTCTTGATTCTTCAATGGCTGTCACTACATGATCCCATCGTGGCGTAAGGCTTCTCAAGATCTTTTCCACAACACTCTGATCTGATATAAGTTCCCCATAGGCCCGCTCTTGATTGACTATTTTCATAACCCTGGTAAGAAAATCAGCTACCGCCTCTCCGTCCTTCATCTGTATAGTTTCGAACTCCCTTCGAAGACCCTGAAGTTTTACAGCCTTCACTTTTGAGTCCCCTTTATATTCAGTTTGCAGTATGGTCCAAGCCTGTCGTGACGTAGTGGCCGCAACAATCCTTGAAAATACATCATCATGAACTGCTTGTTGAATAAACGACAGGGCTTTCGCATCCTTTCTACGGTTTTCTCTGTATCTTTCTCTATCTCCATCATTAGGGTTATATCCAAGTTCTACCAGATCCCAGAGATCATGTGATATGAGAATGGTCTTCATGCGAATGCTCCAGTACTCGTACCCGTCACCCTTAAAGACCGGAAGAGAAATCTGTGTTGTGCCTGCCTCCTTGTTGTTCGCCATGAAGGATCACTGCGCTCTCTCTCTTTCTCAGCAACCTGGCTCTGATACCAGATTGTTGGTATCAGGAACTACTCGTAAACACAATTGAGAAACCAAGAATAACACAGAATGTTGATTACTTTCACACTCTTGGTTCAGTACAATAGAAAAGATAAAATAACCTCAAAACATAAAGAAACGACCCACTACTCCACTTACATAAACATGGCCCACTAATAAACAAATAAACTACCAACCTTCTAGAAAGCAAAGAAACTAGCAAATATTAAAAATAGCATGTCATCATCAAATCCACGTGTGCTTGTCTGCATGAATAGATGTCCCCTTGATATTTTTAATAAAATATAAAACAATGTCTTATAAAAATAATAATGGTTATAAAGCAATGTCTTACAAGTTTAAGTGAAATAAAATAAAGTAAATCTTCACATAGTATAGTTAAGACTAGGGCCGCAAATAAACCGAACCAACAAGCACAATTCACAAACACGAACCAACGCATAATAGTATTTGTGTTTATTTATTGAGTAAATGAACTTGTATATAAACTATTCACGAACACTTACCGAACGAGTTTTCTTGTTCATGTTCATTAATTAAGAAAATAAACATGTTCATGAACAGTTACTAAACGCAACGAATACAGACAAAGACAAATGAAGACAAACAAATATTCATGTTAAAATAAAATAAACGAACACAAACAATAGTTTAAGAACACAACACAAATATAAATGATCATATATTTATTTTAAAATAAAATCTGCATTTTCATGACAAACATTACATTACACAAAGATCCCTCATAATTAAATAAGTACTTAACATAAATATCCAAAAATACTTAACATAATTATCATAAACATAACTGACACAAAACGTCAGAATTTTTAAACGAACACATTATCGAACGAACATTAATGAACATAAACGAACATATTATCGAACGTTCATGAACATAAATGAACGAACATGAAACAAACAAAATTTTCTTGCTTGTGTTTGTTCATATATTAAACAAACGAACATAAATGAACTTCCCACCAAACGGTTCACGTACTGTTCACTGAACGTTCTGTTCGTTTGCAGTCCCACTTAAGACTCTGAATATAAAATAATCAATCGATGCAAGTCCAACTGTCCAAGGATAGAACATATTAAAATAAAACAATAATAATTGGGTTAAAACTGGTCTATGAACCCGCAACGTTGACCTAAACCCCATGGTTCGACTTAAAACTAAATTTAACATGTTTGGACTAAACCCAAACCCGTAAAGTTTTTGTTAGATTCATGGATGATCAGACTCGACAAACTGGCCGATGTTGTCTTCATCCATAAGATAGCAGGGGGGTTCTTTAGAGCATCTCCAATAGGGCGTTTTTAGCACTTAAAAACGCCACATCATCCGTTTTTTAGACCAAGAACCATTGGGGGAGTTTGTTTTTGAAGGTAGAAGTTCATAGAGATGAACACCTAAAAACATCTGACATTTTCAGAGATGGGCCATAATTGGGTTTTAATATTAAAAAAAAAGAAAATAATATATTTATATTAATAGAATATTTAGTTTTTCAATATCAATTTAAGTGTTGGGCGTTTTAAGTCAATCTCATGTTCCTGAACGGTGCCCAAGTGCCTAAACAGTGCGCTGGAACAGTGTTCATGCGTCTGAACAGTGCTCATGCGTCCAAACAGTGCTCATGCGCTCACAGTGCTCATGCGCCTAAACAGTGCTCATGGGCCTGAACAGTGCTCGTGTGCCTAAACAGTAAATTTAATTTTTAAAATTTAATTTTTATTTTTTTACAATAAATTATTATTTATTAAATTTAAAGTTTAAATTTAAAGTTTTAAAATTTTCCTCTAAAAAGTATTTAACTTTTAAATTTTAAAATTTTAATGTTTTAAAATTTTCATCCAACAAAAGACATAAATATTTTATTTATATTTTATATTAATATATAAGATTGATATTAAAAATATAAATGTAAAAGGTGATAATGATGTGACAATGTTTTTAGGTGTTTTTAAGTTTTATCATTGGAGAGGTTATTCTGAGGTTTTGAAAAATGAGTGTTTTTCTGATGTGGTAGCTGACTAGGTATGTTTTTTGATTTCACCATTGATGATAGTCTTAGGAACCAGTCATGTTTCTTTATCTCTGCCATTGTGATCCTCTGTTGGCATGTACAACTTATTTAGCATTCAGTATTACTAGACAAAATGTGAACTTTTACATTCTTTTAAAACGGATAAGTCACTCACCCTCTAATCGACTAATCCTACTCATAAATCGACACCTTTTGTCCACCATTGGACTTCAACCCTCAACACATGCCCTTTGGTGTGAACTTTGACATGACTAACCTGCGCAAAGTGTCCAGCAAATATTCATGAGATGAGGTGCCAGCATTCTAGATAGAATCGGATACTGAACATGAAGAATTGTCCATTATAAGTTGTAAATAAGTATGTCTACACCATACATGAATTGTCTTCCGAAAATCTTTTGGTTCGTTAGGGTCTTGAAAAGGGTAGCCCCCAACAAGCATGACATATAATGTCACACCACATGACCACACATGTGCAATTTGATAACAAGAAAATGAAATTTAAAAATGAAGTTTACTTGACCACACACTTGAAGAAAATAAAGACTTTGAACCAACATCTTATATGGATCAGGAAACTAAAAAATGTGTAGATGAACAAACCGACCATTCCATCATTTTCTTGCCTAAGCAAGAAGTCAGGAGCTTTGTATGCTGGTGTACCACTGTCGATTTTTGGCTGTAAATGCAGCAAGGCAGGCTGCAATACAACACAGAAAACTAGAAGAAAGTCACACCTATATGAATTTTGACCAAAAATGTGAAACCAGACAACATGAATTGTAAAACAAAACTACCTTAATGCACTAGAAGTCACAAATCTTCAAATGAGGGGCTTGGCTTCCATCCAACAAGGTGTTCTCCAGCTTCAAATCACGGTCACGTACCTGATTTGATTATGAAAGACAACAAAAGAAAGTCAAATCACCGTTGCAAACTTGCTGTAATCATAAGAGACAACAAAAGAAAAGTAAATACTCAGCCAACCTAAGAAACATTCAAAAAAAGAGAAAATTAAGAGTATAAGCTATAAAGTCTTACTCAGCCAACCTAAGTTTAAGTTGTAAAAAACACTAAGAAAAGAGAAAATTACGAGTATAAAGGTTCAACTGCCATAGAGTGACAGTAGTTGACTCCCAATATGAGTTGTTGAAAGAAGAACCAGCCTGTGAAGTATTAACAACAGGAAGTGTTTGCCAGATAGAGAACCTAATCAAGTCACACCAAACGATCAATTTATCTAACCAATCACTGAAAAGAACCAATCAACACAAATCAAGATCAAATATAGTTATTGCTGAAGAAAATTAAAGATAATCACATCAAAAGTAGGAAAGGCATTACAAAACTGTTGAGGCTATATTAGTAATTAAAGACACGACCAAAGAGTAGTGCAAATGAAGGGAAAGTGTGATATATACGTATTAGACCCAAAAATACACACTAAAAATGGTTTCAGGATTAGATTATCAATGGTAACAAAACATGTAGCATGAGATAGCCTTTCTTGACACCTAATGAAATTTGACATCTTTCTGGTTTTTGAAGAGGTGCTAGTGCTGTAAGAAGAAATTTGACATCAGAACGATCTCTACCCTCATATTGAAGACACTTTGAACTTTGAAGAAAGTCCCATGATCATTATTGCATCATCATCAGCATATTTACCTTCCAAGGATGAATCCATGGCAACAATACGTTTTTTCCGCGTATTAAATCCAATGCCTGAAAAGAAAGAGTGAAAACACTTGTAGATAACAAAATCCCTTCAAATTATATACCATACGATCAACAAACGCATGATATAATCACAAAAACTTTCATCAAACAACATGAACAACAATGTGGCTACTCCAGATTCACACATCAACATCAACAGAAATGTGTAGAGCAAATTAACAGACTACATAAGGTTTGCAAACACTCGTTTAAGAAAGACTGTATCTTTCAATCAGTCATATAAAGTTCCCTCAGCCATGAGTTTTGAAACAATGGCTTATGATCATACACCGGTTAAACCCATCTAATAGCCAGACCAAATATAATCTTTTCTCAGGCATTTCATCAAACACCTGGTCTGCATCTGTAAGTTGGCCACATTTTCAACAAAACTACAGATTACTTTATACACACCTAGCAGACAAGGATGAAGGATGAGTATAACTAAATATGATTCCTTCAATTCAATACAATAGTATCAAAACAGAAAAAAAGTAGTTTTGTCTGCCAGGAGCCATAAGATGGACCGGCAACGATCCTCTACTGAGCCATGGTAAGAAGAAGCATGGGCTCTGTTAATCACGCTCTGGTTAACCGGTGTTGGTTCATCAACCAGACATGGGTTTCTGTCTTCTTAGGAATCAAGAATACAGAGGTACGAGCCTATAGAACAGATCCTGTTCAAGTAAGGTCGTGCTTCTTCATCTTCCTATCGATCCTATATCATGGCTCTTGTTTGCGTTGGAAAGCGATGTGGGATGTTCGACCACTTGCAGATCTCATCAAGAACACAAAATCGATCAATGAGCTTACCATTTGTCAGAAAATATCAAATGAAACAAGAAATTAAGCAGCTTTGATCCGTGAGCTCTCTCTCAAACTCTGAAAAATTCGAACTTTTCGTTGAAATCACACTTAAAGATCATAACCCACGATCAAATTTTATGTTTAGTTTGCTAGATTTGAAGACGGGTTTGGGGGAAAATCGTAATCAGACGTCGGAGATGAGAATTAAGCAGCTTTGATCGCTGGTGATACATTGGCAATAGTTTATCAAAGATTGGTACCATTTAAGATTATCACTAAGTTAATCGAGATAGGCTCGTGAAAAACTTTATTTGAGTCAAGTATTAACGGGTATTGGTTATCACTTTTGAAAGTTAAGTAGCTTAAAAAAATGTTATTATGTTTGGGAATGCTTAAAAAAAACAACTTATTGACTTATTGATTTTTTCAATAAGTTAATAAGTTAGTATGGAATGACTTATTAACTTATTCACTCACAACAATCACATTACCAAACACTATAAAATGACTTTTTAACTTTTCAAAAGTTAAAAAGTTAAAAGTTGATAAAAATAAGCACTCCCAAACACCCAATAGTGACCCCTAAAATTAATATTATTCATCCACCTAATTTGTTTTTTTAGGTTATTATATAATATTTGACTGTTTTATTAGAGTAGAAGATGATATATTATTTTAGTAAATAAAGTAATTACATGGATTGTTCATGTGGTTTGTTTGTGATTTGATCCATAGTTTAGAAAAATTATAGATTTAGTCCTTTGCACGAATGTAACATATATTTATGCTAAGCATGTGTGAAATTAATACTACACCCTTTGGTCTCTGTTGTCTTTCATTTTTTTCTCATCAAATCATTTCTTAAACAAAAAAGATGAATGCCAATTTCAATGCAAAGCATCAGGCCATGAAAAATATCTGAGTTCATCTCTGATCTTTCTATGATGGATGCTGATTTTGTGAAAGTAAGAAAGTATGAAAAATTCATTTCTTCTTTGAAAGATGAACTCAAGGGGATTGTTGGTTTACCAATGTGTTATACTCAATGTAGGTGTGTATTCAATGGATACACTGAATCTTTGTGAAAATGAAAAGAGATATGTATATCAGAGTCTTTGAAGGTCACACTGGTTCACTTTACTAAATACTAACCTCTTGTTCTTTATTAACTTTTACCAATTCTGCAGCAATTGCTAGATTTAAGGAGCTAAAAAGGGTGTGTGAGATTTCGGCATTGACCAAAAGATTGGTACCATTTAAGAGAAAGTATGGCAAAAATGTAAGTACAGAAGAAATTAGGATCAATAAGAAGAAAGACCCATTAAGCTTTGCAAAACCTTTGATTACCAATGATCATTTCAGGAATCATCAAGTCATTAGCCTTGAGGCAATGAATTTTTTTAAATTTAATTCTGCTTTATTCTTAGATTTATGAAGAACCATTAAATGGTTTTTACAAGGATGACAAAGGTAAAGTTAATAATGCATCAACTGGTAAAGCGGGCGCCTTTCATAAGAATTTGGATCAGATGCATCCCAAATTTTCAGTTCATGGTTAGGCCCCTGTATCGTATCGGCTCTGATGGCCCAATCTGAACCAAAAGGGAAGCGTATGTTCAATTCGTCAATGGACCTGCACAAGAGATATCTTGATGCAGTGGACGGACTTGGTGGGCCACTAGGTATATCATGGTCAAGTTCATATATAATTCATTCTAAGCTTGATGAAGTTATTTAATTTTTATTTCTTATCGATGTTATGATGTTATGAATAATGTGGCAGCCTCGCCCAAGAAAATTAAGGAACTTATGCGAGTTGCAGATGTCACAGAAGACGATATCAAAAGTCATATGCTTGTACATTAAGAATTTATGATGCTCTCAGCAATCTCTTATGTGTGTCATATCAGATTAAAGTAATCATTTTTTTCTAACAGCTGCAGAAATACAGCCTAGCCCAATTTCACAATACACGCTCGATGGTGACTCAAGATGTAATAAAGATGGGCAGAAATGTAAATCAATCTGGAACCCAAACTCTCAACATAGGTGAGTTGTTAAATGGACAGGTAGCAGCAGCAGCAAGGACAAGTGGCGATTGGGTGTTAGTCCGTAGGGTTAGTGATCTTATGCCTTCTATGAGAGAAATGTTGGTTAAATTGGGAGCTCTTGCAATGTCCGAGTCCCCGAGTAGCCAGATGGTTCAGTGAGGCTTTGGTGACTAGACGTTGGTCAGTGGCCATATATCAATGACCCAATGAACTGCTGAGGCCCCTTCGGATTATAGATTAGGATCAATATTGTGGATGAACACCGATTAAGAGTATGCACAGATTTGTGCAGTGACTCGATGGAAAATAGGGTCAAATGGGACACACAAAACACACACAATACAATCTGATTTCACACATCATTCGACATACAAATAGGGTATTTATACCCATACAATGGCGGTTACAAAAGACTAAAACTAACACAATTAACCCTTTGATTCCTGCCTAATTTACAGGTTTGACTTTTTCTATTTTGACTTTGCTAATCTGACTTTTATTTGTCTAATTTCTTGATTACAAATATTCAACGTGAACAACAATAAGTAGACACAAATGCATGCATTTTAAGACATTTCTCTTTGTTGTTTCTCATCACCAGTTTGCATGATGAGTTTCATGTTTTCCCTTGGATTATGACATAAACTGCGGGTTTTAATTTTCTGGTGTTGTTTTTGGTTATCATGACAGTTAAGTGTGGTTGACAATGCTTGCTTTTCTCAAGCAATTTTTTCTAAAACATGGCGGCCGCAAACTGATCTCAAGAGTCCCAATTTTATCGCAAAAACGTGCAGACACAAACAGGTCAAAAGATTTGTACGGTCACCAAATTGGTTAGCAAATATTTCCAGTAGAGTTTAGGGTCAACGATCCAACCACCCACTGTAATACTACGTACCTGATAACCAACCAGACAGTATGTTCCACTGTAGGACAAGTGAAAACAACCTTCCGGATCGTACTAGGCCTACTATAAATCGACATATGCCTACGTGGCAGGCAGGTGGTACAAACTTCTTGTTCAATTCATTCATGTAAGACCAAATTTGTTCTTTTAAGTCTATTTGCAAGTCAATAATATTCAGCTGCATAGACCTCAATGACACTTGCATCAATAAAACAGTGCACTAGCACAATTGCACACTTACAGCATCAAATTGTATATAGATGGAAGGCAATAACTATAAGTAATTCTACTAATTAGCACATAAATAAATACTTTGATCCAGTATATACTCTCTACGGAGGATCAAATTTCAAACACTTGGGAGACACGAAATACTCATTGGCACCCGAACACCATTAGGATCGAGGTTACCAACTGAATGACTAGTTATCTCTTTAGCAACGAGTTCCACGAAAATATACAAGCATCCATAAATCATTTATGACCCTAAGACAATTTCTCATATTCACAACATGATGAGGGTATAGTTCAGTGAGTTAATTCACTTCTGCAAAACACTAGCATACCAAATTTAGCACTAAGAAGTTCAATCACAACTTCTAGTCTAAACTTTCAGCCACATAAGTCAGTGTTAACAACAGCCTAATTGGTTTACAATAGAGGTATCTATGCAAAATCTAGCAGATACATTGAAACTAAAAGTTACTCTTATGTATAAACTTTTAGTAACACTATGCACTCACCTTACAAAGCATTATCACAACCTTGATCTTTTAGCACAACTCAACTAACTTCAACGTATACTATCGTATGTTATGTATGACTTTAAAGAAAAAGTATGCTATGCAGTACTTATTTTCATTGACTCTTCATGTGTATCATTTATGAAAATATTCAATTCAAAATTTTGAATGGCCAGAAATGCATGCAAGTATGTGAAAGTGCATTCAAAAATATCATATCGTATGTAATGACTACATATCAAGTAAGAAATGCTTTACCTGAAAGAGAATATTGACTGTGGTTTTGCGATACAAAAAAAACTATTTGTACAAACTACAAAGAATGATAAACTGAGACAGACCAACACGGCTACCCTCCACAAACCGGCTGCGGCTGCAATGGCTGATTTTGCTGTTGAGGTGGGTGAGGATGCTACTGAAGTGGTGGCTGATTTTGCTGTTGAGGCGGGTGAGGATGCTGCTGAACTGCTGGCTGATTTTGAAGTTGGATCCAGGTTCCTTGCTCTATGAGTTGCTGTATGAAGTGAATCATATTTTGCCCTGGCGGCATGTGCTCCTTCATAAACTGAATCAATTCTTGTTGTGTCGGTGATGGCTGATTTTGCTCTTGGATTATGCATTCAAGTCGTATGAGCCACTGCACAAACATATTCAATGCTGGCAGCAGTTGAGTATGGGTTGCCTGATTTGAAGGTCCAGCACCATTAAAACGTCGGTTAAACTCAGATACAAGGGACATCAGTTTCTGAAGTTGATGATGATGCTGTTGACCTGTCCTTAACATGTGCTGCATAACCAATTGCAGTTGTGGAGCTGTATATAACTGCTCGTTATGCTGATTTGAAGGTCCAGCATCAACAAATTGACTATTAAACATCATCTGCTGCTGCTGATGTTGTATTTCTTGTTTTTGTTGTTGTAGATAGTGATCCAACTTACCTGCAAAATCCTGCTCTCTAGCACAAGCAGCCAGTTTTTGTCTGGTAGCGTGTAACTCGGACTCAGCTTGCATTAACCTTGTCTGGACAGAATAGAGACGAGCCACACAACCTTTAACTGGGTCGTTTATTCGTGCCTGTGCATCAGATACAAGGGAATTAATAGCCTCTACTCTCCGCCCATGCAAAGGGATCCGGTTGAGGAGTTTTTCAACATTGTCGGCACCATAGACTTTGTGTACGCACTCGAATCTTTTAGGCTCCGTACGTGGGAAGTACGGTGCAAACACGCAGTTTTGTTTGCAACGTCTATTGAAAAACTTGCAAGCAGCACAGCTCCTTGAGGTCGCCATTTTCAATTGCTACCTTCACAATTGCATAACAACACTCTCTTATTCTCCATGTATTCACACATTTTGTTATACAAATTAATTGAAAACTCAAGTTCAAGATTGCATCGGATGATATAATGTGGCATTTATGTTAACGAAATTTGGAGCACCACCATCATCATCATCATCAACAATGGCTAGTCAAAATTAAAGATTATTATGTAAATGTTCTGTTCATTAATATAGCAACCTCACAGTGCATCATCAAACAATAATTTCAAATCAAAAGTCAGAATAATCCAGAACTGCTAAAAATTAAAAATTATTGAGTAGATTGCAACAAGATCGCTTATCTCCAAGAACTTACACATTTCAATTATGAAATTTGAAAAATGAAATTCGAGATTGGGTGATTCTATACAAATAGCATATGTTCTTGCATCTATAAATCGACCATTGGAGAAGTCGTCTATGATCGACAGTACGTGCATCGACTTGTAATCTAAGAAACTACTGGTAATCGACTTTTAGTACAAGAAACTGTGGTAAACTAACAAATATTTGAATTCTAGATCAGATTTCTAAACTACAATCGAACAAAAGTCAAAGTAATCAACAACAGCTATGAAAACGCAATCATTCTAACGATTAGTAACGAGAAACTCAATCTCACCCAATTTACGCTTTGATTTCGTTCAGTAGATCTCGCTTATCTTCTTTCTCCGGCACAAATTCCGAATCACCTGCAAATTAGAGCAAAAACAACGATCAACGATGACAAATGCGTCGATTATCAGTAAGATTATGTGGAATTATATGTAGCTAATCGAGAGATAAGAAGACCTACTGATTTAACTACAATAATCGCTTGATCGACCTTCAAAACGTTCAAGATCGCAAACAAATTGGATAATATCGAACAGAAGCTTTCTTCAAATTGAAGAAACTGAACACACTCACACACTCATTGATAAAATTGCAGAAGAATTTTTGAAGGTGAAAATCTAATTAACAACGATAACGAAGATGACATGAGAGTATTTATTTGTGTATGTGTGTGAGTGTGAGCGTGTTGACGGTTGACCGTTGAATTTGAAAGTGAGGGGTTGTTAGAGATTCGTTATGATGGTTATTTACATATTCTATTTTATTAAAAACGTAAAATTCACTTTGAAGTTTGAAGATAAATTGAATTTTGTGAACTCAAATCATCATCATCACTTTATGTGTGGTGATATAAGGTCTCTCAAGTCTCAACATTCTTTGATGTTGTTTTAGTTATACATGAAAAAATAGACGGATCGAGTCAAGGGAGGTAATAAGTCTGGATCCATGTCATTATAAGTAGGGGCATTCAAAGTCGGATATCCGAAATTTCGGATATCCGAAAATTTCGAAAAGTGGAAATTACTATCCGAATCCGTATCCGAAATTTCGGATATCCGAATTTCGGATATCCGAAATTTCGGATACGGATTCGGATAGTGATTCGGATATCCGAAATTCATTTTTTATTTTTTTGTTTTTTAGTTTTTTACAATAATTAGACATATAATATTATAAAAATAATCTAAAAAACCAACTCATATAATAAATATCACAATATACACAAAAAAATCTCAATCTAAAGTAAAATATATCTAAAATTCAAAAAAATAAAAAAAATATTTTTTAGTTTTCGGATAATCGGATATCCGAATATCCGAAACTTTTGAAAATCACTATCCGAATCCGAATCCCAATTTTCGGATATCGGAAATTCGGATATTTCGAATTCGGATTTTCGGATCGGATTTTTGGATTCGGATATTTTTGAACACCCCTAATTATAAGTTATTTTTAAGAGCTTATTTTTGTTAACGGCTAACTCATTTACCCACTAATCATACTCCTAATCTATACTTTTTATGAACAGTTGAACCTTGAACCCATTATAAATGATTATTTTGGTTTGGTTCAGACGTGCTAGATTAAAAAACGTCTAATTTGGTTCAAATCAAAATGGGTTGCTATCAAAATACGTTTGGATGAAATCATTTATTTGTAACTAAAAGTACTAAATTTTAATACAGGACCATAAAATTTTAGGTTAATTAATAAAAATTATAATAAATAAAATAAGGGATAACTCTATAAAATAGTATCAAGTTTCAAGATTGTTCTAATTAGGTCATTCGTAATTTTATTGATAAATCTAGAATAGCATGTTTGTCATCACTTTAGGTGATTCATAAAATACAAAATATTTAAATAAAATTAAAATATTTAAAAATTAATAATATTTATAAAAAACCAAATTATTTTATAAAATTACAAAAGCTATGAGTGACCTAATTAAAAAACTCCTAAAACTTCAGTGAACTGATTGAAATAAAATAAAAATATTAATGACCCGATTGAAACAAATAAAAAAATGACGGGCCTAATTTATTCACTCCTAAAACTTACTTGTTATCCTATAAAATGTTCCCCTAAAATAACTTATAGTGGTTAATTCCATAATGATGGGTTTGGCTTTGGGTAACCCAGGTTCGAGTCTTGAAGCCCCCGGGTTTTACCGATTATTCCACTATCGTGCCTACGGGTGGGTGAGTGGTCAGATTTTTCCCGGAATTAAAGACTGTAGGGCTAGGGGCTCCGTGCATGTGGACTGGTGGCCACGTTGTGCGTCTCTTTAGCCATTGAAGCGCCGGCAGTTTGCTTAGTTGGCCGCTAAAAAAATAATACAAAAAATAAATAAGACATTATTTAGAGCCTCCAAAATGTTAGAGATTTCAAATGCTCATAAACTAATAAATGAGTGGTTCTATTAAATAATATATATTTATATTTTTATTATTCTACCTAAATATTAGATTTATGTAACGCTCGGTTATTTTCTTTAAAGTCAAAGAAAGAAGAAGAAGAAAGAAAAGAAATAGAGTCCGAGTTGAGGGACCAATCTTGCCAAAAGGGGAAAGATTTTAGGAGAGTGGGTATAAAAGGGTGGCTTGGCTGCCCATTCCCCCTTTCCATACTCCTCCAATCGGTTCTAGAGAGGGAGAAAGAGAGAAAGAGGAAAAGCTAGGGTCTTTGAAGAATCAAGTGCAAAAGTCGAGGTTTAGCGGGTTTGTGTGAAGCTTTACTCGAAGGGGTTGTTAATGTGCTTTCTAGGACCCCCCTTTTACATGTTTTTGACTGATTTTAGGTGTGGAACACATAGCAAAATCGTTTTGAAGTGTTGGGTGTTGAACCCGTATGTATGTGTATGTGTGTGTTTCGGGTGGGGTTTGATTTCGGGCTCGGTTGTGCTTGAATGGTGTTGTGGTAGGTGTTTTTAAGGTTTAGGATGGTTGATTTGAGCTTAGAATATGTTTGAGAGGGTTTGGAGGCTGAAAATTGCAAATTAGGTTCGAAGAAGACTGCATTCTGCATCAGCTAGGGCTCATGCGACTGAAAGCCATGCGACCGAATGACATGCGACTGGAGGCCATACGGCCGAAAGGAATGCGACTAAGGTCCATGCGCATGGGTGCCATGCGACTGAGGGTCATACGCATGGAAGTCATGCGACTGAAGTTCATGCGCCTAAAAGGCATGCGATTGAAGGTTATGCGAATGAAGGCCATACGGCCGAATGGTCATGCGACTGAAGGTCACACGACTGAAAGTCATGTGACTGAAGGCTATGCGACTGAGGGTCCATACGCCCAAGTGTTCATGCGTATGGAAGCTCTCCATACACATAAGTGTCCATTCGCCCATAGGGTCCATTCGACCATAGTATCCATTCCGCCATAGAGTCCATACGCCTAAGTGTCCTCATGCCCTGGAATGACCATGCGACTGAGTGTTGTCCATACGCCCAAATAGGGCTCATGCACCCGGAAGAACTAAGTTATTATCTGATTCTCGAGAGAAAAGGGTAAAGGTAGGCTTTGACTTGGAAGATTCTCGAGGGTTTATATAAGTTAACTTTTGGGGTCATAGATGATATGTTGGGCATGTATGATGTACGATTGATGCTTATGGGTGATGGTATGTATGTGGTATGTTATGTATGTATGATGGTGCCTTGTATGGTGATGTTGTATGTTTATATTCATGTTCCTTGTTATGTATGATTATTTTTATCGTGGCTTTACGTTGAATGTTAATGAATGAAATGAAAAGTATTATGTAATGTAAAGTGGAAGATAATCAAAAGAGGAACGTAATGAAAGAATGCATGCATTAATGAACGAACGAAAGTAAGAAAGGCTTGCAAGCAAATGTATGGAGGTTCACACCTAATGCGGGGTGTTAGTTCAACCGTGTGTGGGTTAGCTACCCCATGAGGATGCACAATGGGGCTTAATCCGTGTGATTAAGAAAATGTATGGAGGTTCACACCCAATGAGGGGTGTCAGCTCAACTGTGTGCGGGTTAAATACCCCATGAAGATGCACACAGGGGTTTAATCTTTGTGATTGACCATATGTATGGGGTGTCACACCCCCGCTAAAAGCGGAAACACGGGGATGTAACGAGATCGGGATCGTCATAACACATGGTAAGCGATAGAGAGCAATATAAATAAATGATGACAAGCGTGTCATGACGACACCCGACAACAAGGGGACTTGTGTCGTGTTTAGTCAATTTTCACGACAACATAGCCATAAGCAACATGATAATGATACACATAATCACATAAAGATGAAATTGTAAATGTTAATTCCCACAACCCGAGAACAAGTTTTAAAAATATGATAATTGTTTACAAGCGTTAACATTGTTCAAAAGATTGTTTAACATAACATGTTAAGTCCCAAAAATGCATCCTAGGGTCTCCACTAAGACAGCACACCTAGATTCTTGGACTTGCATGATCACCTGAAAAGATATGCTTAAAACGGTCAACATAATTGTTGGTGAGCTCGTAGGTTTATGTAATAAAAATATAAGTGATGCTGTAATAAGTAAGCGCGTTGGAATACCGTGAATACAGTTATATACACAAGTAAATATCACATGACATGAGCTTTGCAACCAAACCTAGCGACGTACACAAAGAAATTGTCGGCATATATTCACCCAAGGGCCCGTTCCTGGCCACTGATGGTACCAACTAGTATACCATCGAACGAGGGTGGGGGTGTCAACCCAGTAGTACTACCAATACCTAACCGTCGGTTCCCACACTGGAATTAAATAGTTGCAAAGATAGAACCACACAGCAGACCCAAGCATGTATCAAATAGTACTTGCAACACAGTATCACGTTGATTCCTTGTATGTAAAATGTATGTAAGTTGTACAGCATTGAAAATGAGTAAGCATACTTTTTCCCCAAGTTGTAAATGATTGAAATATTGTATAAGCGTAAAAAAGGGCCACGAAACTCACTTGTTAGGTGGTAAGTATGTATGATTGACGTATCCCAAATGTTGAATGCAAATAAACACTCAAACACCTATTGACAGTTATTGTATAGCATTAATGATATGATATATGTATAAGCGCGCAATAATGATGGGTCAGTCCGGGTCGTATCGGCTGGGTCGCGTATAACACACACAGACTGACACACGTACTAGATCTTATGTAGATCCAAGTACAAGACATTGTCGCCATTAATGATGATGTTTAAGTAAAAGTCTCGTTGTTATTGAAGAAGCATTGAATAAGTATCAATAGTTATAAGTCATTTTGATCGTTGTAAAGCGTTAGTTCAATTTGTTCAAAATAGTTTCTGTGCCCTTTCTCGCGTTGACTTTAATATTTGTGGCCGAATAATGGCATTATTGTGTTAGTGTTACCTCAATACCGCACGACATACTCACACCACGCACAAGGGATCAAACTCAACAATTTCAGTCGCATAACAAGGTCAGACGCACGACTCAACCTCCATTCGTGCGAATCAACCCTCAATCGTGCGAATCAGCTTCATTCGTACGATTGAGCCTTCATTCGTATGACTGGCATTCAGTCGTACCACACAACACCCAATCGCACGACTCAACTTCCATACGCACGAATCAACCTTCAATCGTGCGAATTAGCTACTTTCGTACGATTGAACCTTCATTCGTGCGATTGGACTCCAGTCGTGCGAATCACGCACATTCGTCCACATTCAGTCGGTCACCTGACTCAATCGCACACAATAACTCAATCGCATGACTCAATCGCATACACTCATTTGCACGCATGACTCATTCGCATACAGACACTCAGTCGCACAACTCAGTCGCACGACCTGCCTAGTCGCACAACTCAGTCGCGCGATTGACTCAGACGCATGATCCAGTCGCACGACCCACTCAGTCGCACGGCTCAATCGCATGGATGACCCAGTCGCCTGATCTGCAGAATCACGACTGTGGTCGGGGTGAGCAGCCCCCGAGCTGCTCTAAACACGGGTTTTACACCACAAGGACCTCCAGAAACGCTCAACAAACATACACAAACATGAAACACAAGCAAGGAGACCTCACACGCACCCATACGACCTTGTGTGTTCGGGTTGAACCCGAACACCCGAAACCCTAGTTTGGACAGCCGTGAAAAGGCTAGAAAACGGACAACCAAAGACAACTACCTGCTAGAAAGGGGTAGTCTAAGCTGTAGACGGTGTCAAGACGAAGAAAACAAGACCTCTCGGGTTGGATTTGGTGCAAGAATGGTGATTTTGTGTGTGTAGAGGGTGAAGATGAAGAAGATGGTGAAATGGGTTTCTAGGGCTGGTAAGAGGGTATTTATACCCAGCCCAAGTTTGCAAAATTACAAGTTTAGTCCCTGCACTTAACCCCCGAGTTTTCCCAAATTTGGTTTGGTTGAAAAACGACTTTGTTAGGTGTTTTATATTAATTGTAAAAGCGTATTTAATGTTGTTATGACTTAAGTAATGGTTATATTAAGAACATTTATTATATTTATAAAATGATATATTTGACGTTTTTAAAGATGAAAGTTTTAAAAGTCCTTTTTAAGGTTAACACATGGTTATAACGAATACACACACAACGGTAATAAGCACACATGATATCCACATAAAGAGTCAAATAGAGATGAGAAATGACCAATCATAGAATAGATGACGGACAAACACGTTAATTGACGGACCTTAAGGTGACGGATGTCACAGTATCCCCCAGTTGAGAGAATTTCGTCCCGAAATTCAGCTGGAGTTAGGTCCAAGAGTGTCATCCTCGAAAAGATGTGGATATTTGAGTTTCATCTGATCTTCACGTTCCCATGTAAACTCTGGCCCTCGTTTTGAATTCCACCTTACGCGAACAATAGGTATCCTACTGCGCTTCAGTTGCTTGACCTTTCGATCCATGATCTCAATGGGTTCCTCAACAAAATGAAGCTTGTCGTCAATCTTGATTTCCTCGATTGGCACGTGAAGGGATTCATCGGCCAAACACTTCTTGAGGTTGGACACGTGAAAAGTATCATGCACACCGCTAAGCTCTTGTGGCAACCTTAACCGGTAAGCCATTGGACCGATCCTTTCAGTGATCTCAAATGGTCCAACGTATGTTGGGGCTAACTTCCCTTTCTTTCCGAATCGAACGACTCCTTTCCAAGGGGAAACTTTGAGTAACACAAGATCCCCAACATTGAATTCTAGAGGCTTTCGACGATTGTCGGCATAGCTCTTTTGGCGATCTCGCGCGGCTTTAAGTCGATCTTTGATTTGGAAAATCTTGTCTGTTTTTTCCTGGATGATCTCTGGGCCTGTCAGCTGACTTTCACCAATTTCGGCCCAACAAACGGGAGATCTGCATTTCCTTCCATACAACGCTTCAAATGGAGCACATCCAATGCTTGTATGGTAGCTGTTGTTGTAGGAGAACTCAATCAACGGTAAATGAGCATCCCAGCTACCTCCAAAATCGATTACACACGCTCTCAGCATGTCTTCTAGCGTCTGTATAGTGCGTTCACTTTGGCCATCTGTTTGAGGATGATAGGCTGTACTTATGTCTAATCGAGTACCCATCGCTTTCTGTAGTGTCTGCCAAAAACGTGAAGTGAATCTGCTATCACGGTCGGATATGATTGACACCGGCACCCCGTGCCGTGTCACGACCTCTTTGATGTACAATCTCGCCAACTTATCCATCTTGTAATCTTCTCGGATAGGCAAGAAATGTGCTGACTTTGTCATTCGATCTACAATGACCCATATCGAGTCATAACAGCTGCTTGTTCTAGGGAGTTTGGTAATAAAATCCATTGCTATGTTCTCCCATTTCCACTCGGGAATTTCAGGTTGCTGTAGTAATCCCGATGGTTTTTGATGTTCAGCTTTGACTTTCGAGCACGTCAAGCATCGGCTGACGTACAAGGCAATGTCTTTCTTCATGCCTGGCCACCAGTACAGATCCTTTAGATCGTGATACATCTTGTCTGCACCAGGATGAATAGAATATCGCGTCTTGTAGGCTTCATCCATGACTAAGGTTCGAACACCTCCCCATTTGGGTACCCATATGCGATCCATGAAGTACTGAATACCGTCATCTTTCCGGATCATCTGTTTATCTAACCCCCGGAATTCTTCTCCCGCAAGGTTTTCTTCTTTCAATGCCTCACTCTGTGCAATTTGGATCTAAGCTTTCAAGTTGGTTTGGATAGTCATTCCCAACGCTCGTGCACGTAGTGGTTTCACACGTTCTTTACGGCTTAAGGCATCAGCCACTACGTTAGCTTTCCCCGGATGATACCGGATTTCACAATCGTAGTCACTAAGAAGCTCTACCCAACGTCGTTGGCGCATGTTGAGTTCTTTCTGATCCAGAATATGTTGAAGGCTCTTATGATCAGTGAAGATGATGCATTTGGTGCCATACAGGTAATGCCTCCATATCTTGAGTGCAAATACTACAGCGCCCAACTCAAGATCATGAGTGGTGTAGTTCTTTTCGTGGACTTTAAGCTGTCGCGAAGCATAGGCAATCACCTTATCCTTCTGCATTAGTACACATCCCAATCCTTGATGTGATGCATCGCAGTAAACCACAAAATCATCTGTTCCGTCTGGGAGAGACAATATTGGCGCGTTGCACAACTTTTCTTTCAACGTCTGGAACGCTTGCTCTTGTGCATATCCCCAGTCAAACTTCTTGTCTTTCTGAGTAAGTAAGGTTAACGGTTGAGCGATCTTTGAAAAGTTCGCGATGAAGCGACGATAATAACCGGCCAATCCCAAGAATTGCCGTATCTCTGATGGTGTCTGGGGCGTATCCCATTTCTTCACCGCTTCGATCTTGCCGGGATCTACGTGAATCCCGTTCTCATTAACCACATGACCCAAAAACTTCACTTCCCGCAACCAAAACTCGCATTTTGAGAATTTGGCGAAAAGTTTCTCTTCGCGTAGCAGCTCCAGAATAGCCCGAAGATGTTCTTCATGATCCTCTTTTGATCGGGAGTAGATAAGTATATCGTCTATGAACACGATCACGAACTTATCCAGGTAAGGTTTGCACACCCGATTCATTAGATCCATGAACACAGCTGGTGCGTTAGTCAACCCGAACGGCATGACCAAGAACTCATAGTGCCCATAACGAGTCCTGAAAGCAGTCTTCGGTATGTCGTCCTCAAAAACCCTTAACTGATGATAACCAGAACGAAGATCGATCTTTGAAAAATACGAAGCTCCTTGCAGTTGATCAAATAAATTGTCGATCCTGGGGAGAGGATATCGGTTCTTTACCGTCAACTTGTTCAGTTCACGGTAATCGATGCACATACGGAACGATCCATCCTTCTTCTTGACAAATAGTACCGGTGCTCCCCACGGTGAATGACTCGGTCGAATAAAACCCTTCTCCAGTAGTTCCTGTAACTGACTAGACAATTCTTGCATCTCGGATGGCGCTAGTCGATATGGCGTTTTCGCTACCGGTGTAGCTCCAGGAACCAACTCAATACGGAATTCCACCTGTCGTGGAGGAGGTAAACCAGACAAGTCATCTGGAAATACTTCTGGGTAGTCCCGTACCACTGGAATATCCACCAGTTTCCTCTCTTCGTCTTTCTTTTCAACCACATGAGCCAGAAAGGCGTAGCACTGCTTTCGTAAACTCTGGCGTGCTTTCATGCAGGAAATAAGCTTTAAGCTCTTACCCGGTCGTTCTCCCTGAACCTTGAGTACTTCCCCGTTTGGCATAGGGATACGTACTACTTTGTTTCGGCAGACAATCTCTGCTCCATTTTGCGACAACCAATCCATACCCACAATCACATCGAAGCTTCCTAACTCAAAGGGTAACAAGTCTATCTCAAAGGTATGATCCTCCAGTGTTAACGAACACTTCCTAATGATCTCATCGGCCTGAACAACTCTACCATTGGCCATTTCTACAAAGTAGCTAGTTTCTAGCCTACTAGGATTCGAATCAAGCAATTGCACAAACTCGGAAGATATAAAACTATTGTCTGCTTCAGTATCAAATAATATAGATGCGAAGTGATGATTGAGTAAGTGCGTACCCGTGACAACATTCGGGTCCTGACGAGCATCATTGGCTCCAATGACAAATGCACGTCCCCGAGCCGTATTCCCCTGAGTAGTCGGGCCTGGATTCCCAGTGATAGCCATCACCTGTTGCTGGTTGTTGCCTTGCTGACCCGGTGCCCGATTCAACCTGGGGCACATGTTTCTGTAGTGATCGGGGCTCCCACACTCAAAGCAAGCCCTTGCATTCCTGGCGGGGTTAACCGCGTTGACGGGTGCTACAAGATTCGGCGCAGTTCTGCAATCTCTTGCCAAATGACCCGGGCGCCTACAGTTCGCGCACACCCGGCACTGCGTCCCTGGGGGATGATGATAATTGCACCTGTCACATTTGGGGTGCGGCCCCACATACTCTCTTCTGGCCTGAGACACGACCACAAAATTCCTGGTCGCCTTAGACCTCTTCTCAAACTTTCCGGCACTCGACCGGCTCGACTCCCCAAAATCCTTTCTCTTCTCGGCTCCTCTGCCCAAAACCCCTGTTCTAACCATCTCATCAGTCAAAGCGCCAGCTTTTAGAATTGCGCTCTGAATAGTAGGAGGAACGGCTGCTGTGACCATAGCTCTAATTTGAGGCGCGAGTCCCCAAATGTACCTTTCAATCCTCTTTGATTCCGGCGTAACCAGATGCGGAACCAATCTTGCCAGCTCATGAAAACGATCAGTATAAGCTGCATGCCCTGCCCCCACCATAGCATGATTCCAGAATTCATGCTCTAGTTTCTGCATCTCGTTAAGATGGCAGTATTCCTCAGTAATCAAAGCTTTAAATTCATCCCATGACATCTGCATCGCAGATTCTCTTCCTCGAGCTTGAACCTGGGTGTTCCACTAGGTTAGGGCCTTACCCTGTAGAGAACAAGTGGCATACTTGATCCTCTGGCTGTCGAGGCACTCGCTGATGTCGATCACTGCCTCCATCTTTTCCAGCCACCTGGTTAGGGCTATCGCCCCACCTTTCCCATCGAATTCCCTCGGCTTACAAGCCACAAACTCCTTGTATGAACACCCCCGACGAGCATTAACCACTCCAGTTTCGATACCAGCAGTACCACCATTCCCGGTTTCCTGGTTGCTCTCGTTTCCGGTCGGGTTTCCGTTTCCCGTCTCAGTTTCGATCCCACTTTGGGCTCCATCATCGTTGCCAGGGTGGTGTTGTTGGAGTGCGTCGCTCACTTGGGCCACAATAGTAGGAATCAATGCGGCCAGTTGCTGAGCGATCAGGACTGCCATGTCGGCGTTCCCTGTCCCTTGACTGTTACTAGCAGGAGCATCGTTTGTTCTCGGTGCTCAGCCTCTGCCTCGGCCTCTGCCCCTTGGGGCTTCACTCCCGCCACTATTGCTACGGGTAACTCTTCGAGGCGGCATGTTCTAATCATAAAAGAGGTAACATATAAGCTTTAGTCACCATAAGATACACAAGTATTCCACTTATCAAGTTCCAATGTTCATGTTCCGGTCGGTCAAGATCACCATGCAGCCCATTTCAAGCATATTCTCAGTATACCGCTGATGTTTATATATAGGGTTCCCCGCAACGTTCCCACCCACGATGTACCGAGAATGATGCCCGATCCGGTTACATGACATCCGACTTTCCTTTACATCATATCCATAATAATTCATCAAGTCCATGTATACAATCACGTTTAGTCTAGTGGAGGTTGTCTATTTCCTCATCTTTCGAGGTTTCAGACATATACCTCCTCAGAGTTAATCTCAATGTCCAAGGTCAAGCGCAATAGCATGATCTGTGAAGGTCTCTTCGGGTTTAATACCCGGATCTGATAAACTAACTCGGCGCGCAGAGGGAACGGAAGATTCAATAGAAGCATCCCCATAAAAGAGTGAGCACAAGGGCTCTCTCATAGGGCGGAAAGATCACATAACAAATAGATGAGCAAATCAAGCAGAGAGGAACACATACACGAGATATAATATGCATACAGAGTCCTAGCATGCAAATCTACATGAAGGTTCCTAGGTTATAGTCTAGGTCAAGCGTATTGCCTAATTCTCTATAACCAATGGCTCTGATACCAATCTGTCACACCCCTGCTAAAAGCGGAAACACGGGGATGTAACGAGATCGGGATCGTCATAACACATGGTAAGCGATAGAGAGCAATATAAATAAATGATGACAAGCGTGTCATGACGACACCCGACAACAAGGGGACTTGTGTCGTGTTTAGTCAATTTTCACGACAACATAGCCATAAGCAACATGATAATGATACACATAATCACATAAAGATGAAATTGTAAATGTTAATTCCCACAACCCGGGAACAAGTTTCAAAAAAATGATAATTGTTTACAAGCGTTAACATTGTTCAAAAGATTGTTTAACATAACATGTTAAGTCCCAAAAATGCATCCTAGGGTCTCCACTAAGGCAGCACACCTAGATTCCTGGACTTGCATGATCACCTGAAAAGATATGCTTAAAACGGTCAACATAATTGTTGGTGATCTCGCAGGTTTACGTAATAAAAATATAAGTGATGCTGTAATAAGTAAGCGCGTTGGAATACCGTGAATACAGTTATATACACAAGTAAATATCACATGACATGAGCTTTGCAACCAAACCTAGCGACGTACACAAAGAAATTGTCGGCATATATTCACCCAAGGGCTCGTTCCTGGCCACTTATGGTACCAACTAGTATACCATCAAACGAGGGTGGGGGTGTCAACCCAGTAGTACTACCAATACCTAACCGTTGGTTCCCACACTGGAATTAAATAGTTGCAAAGATAGAACCACACAGCAGACCCAAGCATGTATCAAATAGTACTTGCAACACAGTATCACGTTGATTCCTTGTATGTAAAATGTATGTAAGTTGTACATCATTGAAAATGAGTAAGCATACTTTTCCCCCAAGTTGTAAATGATTGAAATATTGTATAAGCGTAAAAAAGGGCCACGAAACTCACTTGTTAGGTGGTAAGTATGCATGATTGATGTATCCCAAATGTTGAATGCAAATAAACAGTCAAACACCTATTGACAGTTATTGTATAGCATTAATGATATGATATATGTATAAGCGTGCAATAATGATGGGTCGGTCCGGGTCGTATCGGCTGGGTCGCGTATAACACACACAGACTGACACACGTACTAGATCTTATGTAGATCCAAGTACAAGACATTGTCGCCATTAATGATGATGTTTAAGTAAAAGTCTCGTTGTTATTGAAGAAGCATTGAATAAGTATCAATAGTTATAAGTCATTTTGATCGTTGTAAAGCGTTAGTTCAATTTGTTCAAAATAGTTTCTGTGCCCTTTCTCGCGTTGACTTTAATATTTGTGGCCGAATAATGGCATTATTGTGTTAGTGTTACCTCAACACCACACGACATACTCACACCACGCACAAGGGATCAAACTCAACAATTTCAGTCGCATAACAAGGTCAGACGCACGACTCAACCTCCATTCGTGCGAATCAACCCTCAATCGTGCGAATCAGCTTCATTCGTACGATTGAGCCTTCATTCGTATGACTGGCATTCAGTCGTACCACACAACACCCAATCGCACGACTCAACTTCCATACGCACAAATCAACCTTCAATCGTGCGAATTAGCTACTTTCGTACGATTGAACCTTCATTCGTGCGATTGGACTCCGGTCGTGCGAATCACGCACATTCGTCCACATTCAGTCGGTCACCTGACTCAATCGCACACAATCACTCAATCGCATGACTCAATCGCATACACTCATTCGCACGCATGACTCATTCGCATACAGACACTCAGTCGCACGACCTGCCTAGTCGCACAACTCAGTCGCGCGATTGACTCAGACGCATGATCCAGTTGCATGACCCACTCAGTCGCACAGCTCAATCGCATAGATGACCCAGTCGCCTGATCTACAGAATCGCGACTGTGGTCGGGGTGAGCAGCCCCCGAGCTGCTCTAAACACGGGTTTTACACCACAAGGACCTCCAGAAACGCTCAACAAACATACAGAAACATGAAACACAAGCAAGGAGACCTCACACGCACCCATACGACCTTGTGTGTTCGGGTTGAACCCGAACACCCGAAACCCTAGTTTGGACAGCCGTGAAAAGGCTAGAAAATGGACAACCAAAGACAACTACCTGCTAGAAAGGGGTAGTCTAAGCTGTAGACGGTGTCAAGACGAAGAAAACGAGACCTCTCGGGTTGGATTTGGTGCAAGAATGGTGATTTTGTGTGTGTAGAGGGTGAAGATGAAGAAGATGGTGAAATGGGTTTCTAGGGCTGGTAAGAGGGTGTTATACCCAGCCCAAGTTTGCAAAATTACAAGGCTAGTCCCTGCACTTAACCCCCGAGTTTTCCCAAATTTGGTTCGGTTGAAAAACGACTTTGTTAGGTGTTTTATATTAATTGTAAAGCGTATTTAATGTTGTTATGACTTAAGTAATGGTTATATTAAGAACATTTATTATATTTATAAAATGATATATTTGACGTTTTTAAAGATGAAAGTTTTAAAAGTTCTTTTTAAGGTTAACACATGGTTATAACGAATGCACACACAACGGTAATAAGCACACATGATATCCACATAAAGAGTCAAATAGAGATGAGAAATGACCAATCATAGAATAGATGACGGACAAACACGTTAATTGACGGACCTTAAGGTGATGGATGTCACATGGGGTCCTTGTCGCTTAACCCTAGATGAATTGCTTGGTGCTCTAGAGGGGCGTTAAGCACATGACATGACCTAGATGGAAACGAAAGATAATAAAAGTACAAGATGAACGATGATGAAGATAATAACTATTATCTATGTGTACGTACGATGTGTGATCACGTTCTAAAACCTGGTATGATTTGAAAGAAAGTAAAGGACAATTTTAAACGAAAGATAAAGTATGTTTTATATTAAAACTAGAACTCTGTTGAATCTAGAAAGATAAAGGATCACTTTCCTTCTCTCCAGCCATTGGCTCTAACATCTGCATTGACTCCAGCTCCCACCTCTACTACCCAACCTGGATCTTCTATCCAAGAACCCCCAAAGTCTAGCACTTCTGAAGACATAAAAGGCAAGAGGAAGATGACTTTGGAAGAGCTTCAGGAGGAAGAAAGGTTGGAGAATCTCAAAAGGAAAGGTAGACTACCAACTAGGAAACTGTTAGCTGCAAGTACCAAAGCAGCTGCAGCCAACCAGGAGGCAGTCAACAATCGAAGAAGGGTAGAGGTTATAGACAGACTTGTCAGTCTAGGGGCTGCTTCTGAAGATGTACTCCTGCTACCATTAGAGGAGTTGATAGAGCTGGAAAAGGCAACCTTGCTGCTAAAACAGCAAAAAGAAGAGGCTGCAAGGTTGGCCTTAGAAGAGGAAAGGCAGAGAAAGGAAAGGGAAGCTGATCTGCAGCTCAGGAGAGAAAGGATCACTTTCCTTCTCTCCAGAGGATTCTCTCAAGAGGAGTTGTCTCCACATAACAGCGATACGATCTTATGGCTCTTCAACAAAGAGCAAGATCAAATGGAGAAGGAGAGAAAGAGATGCAAGGGAGAAGCTTGTGGAAAAGAAGAAGAAAGAAGAAGAAGCTGGACTGTCTGCTGCCAAGAAGATAGGTGAAAAAGCCTGAATGAAGAGTTATCTCAAAGCTCACGGCTTCTCTGGCAGGCGGTGGGTCCCATGTCTGAGAAGACTCTCCAGCGACATGTCAGTGACATCAAGGCTGACATTCGCGCGGGGAGAAGGAAAGAGATGTTTAGAAGGGGATAGGGGATGACCTTCAAAGCAACCTCTCAACCCAAAATCCAAACCCAACCTCAACCTGAACCTATACCCTTTCCCTTCCCAATCAAAACCAAACCCACCTCTGAACCATTCACCCTGAACCTACACCATCACACCTACCAACCTCCTCACCTCAACCACCTAAACTACCCATCATCCAACCCAAAACCTTAGCCAGAACCCAAACTCCTCAACCTACCCAACAACCAATCAAACCATCCCCTCAGCCTTCCAAACATCTCTCTATGGAGGAATTCAAGGCGGTCAAGACTAAGCTCATCAACTGTACAACTCTAAGCGACATCTCCTGTGAGTAGGATTCAGTCAACTTGACTTATGTTGATGGATCCTCAAGTTCCCTCACAAGAGATGAGTTTCTTGATCTGCCCAGAGGAACTTTGGACCAAGCTGCAAAACTCCTTGGCCTCAATTTAGTTACATTGAATGAGGAAGAAAAAAAGCTGAGAAAGCTGGTGACTCTACTAGATACAAAGAAAGGAGATAGGGTACCAAGACAACCTCTTGCACCCAGAAAGAAGATAATCCAGTGGAGGTTCGAAGACTCTTCTCACAACTTTGTTGTTGAGAGAGAGAATGGAGAGCTAAACAGGCTGAATGCCTCATCTCTGTTACACTTAAGCAGGTTCGACATTGCTGAGTTAGCAGAGAAACCATTCTCCAACCCTTCAAACTCCGATGTAGCTGCCCACATCAGAAATCATCTAGGCAGCCTTCATATGGCCGAGCTTACTGCTAGAAGCAAGGTTGAAGAGGAGTTGAAACTGAGAGAGGAGGAGGAAAGGAAAGGATCAGCAACCAAAGGCAAAGCCTTTCTTCAAATGGTTGAAGGTCCTGAACTTGAGACCATAGTTAGATGGGAGTATGACTATAACTCCCGTCAACTAACTCTCTTCAAGGGGTCACAACAGAGGGTACATGTCATTCAAAGTGATAGACTAGATCTCCTATCCACGAATGACTTGTACAAGCTTCTCAGCACTACTTCCGGGAAGAACAGAGAGACAGACAAATATCTTTTGTCCCTGGTGCTGAAAGCTTTGAGAAGCAGAAATAAGTGAAGTTTTGGTAGCATCAGCCTAGGGGGAGTTTGTTGGATCTAGAGAGGCTGTTGCAACCAAAACTAAGTCACTTAGAAGATTTTGAGTACAACATACAAAGGACTTCCGAAGCTAAGTATGGAATTTCCGAAGGAAGAAGGAGATCTTCCGAAGTCTAAGTGTAAAATGTACTTCCGAAGGAAAACTCCAACTTCCGAAGATAAAGAAGCTACTTCCGAAGATCAAGACTTAAAGACAAAGATCTAAAGTCAACTTCCGAAGTAAAAGAAGTCCTCAAAGCCTCGGAAGCATAGAAGCATCTTCCGAAGTATAAGTGGCTTCGGAAGAACTTGTTCTTCCGAAGCCAGTTAACCTTCGGAAGACACTCCTATTATCCAGTGGACATAAGTATGGACTGTCTGACACTCCGCTGCAAATCTCTGAGATACTGCATGGCGTTTTCTCAAAAGCCATGTAGTTGACCATACTTTAATCTACTGTTTACCTTTTTATGTTAAGTACAGTTGCCATCTTTAGTTGGTGACAAAAGGTAAGTCATGGACATGTCATGACTACCATATCTTAGATAATACTTTATCTAAGATACCTTAACTATAGCATTGTAGTATATGCTTTAGTCGTAGGTTTCCAGCTGGTATCAAGTATAACCGGCTGTAGGATCTAGTATATATAGTTTCTCATTGTAACTCTTGTTTCATGCTTGTAAGTGTCTTGTAATCTTGAGTTGAGAAGTAATATATACAAGTACCTTGAAAATATATTTCTGCTTGTTCCTTTGATTACTTATTATATTACTATCAACTCTTGTTAAAGGCATTGCTTCATCTTATTTGAGTGTTATTATAAGCGAGTTTGAGAGAATCACAAGTGTTTAAGTGACAAACCCGATCCTGCAATTGGTATCAGAGCTTTTTAGGCTCTTGATTGTGAGATCTTACCATCCTAATCAAACAGTTTTTCACTCCTCCTTATACCTCACTCAAAATGGCCCTCAACAAATCTGAAGTTGAGATGGGAACGATGACCAAAGCTCCCATCATCGCCCCTGAAAACTTCAGGTCTTGGAGCAGAAGAATGGAAGGCTTCATCAGGTACCAGGATAGCAAGATGTAGCAATCCATCGTTAATGGCCCGTATAAGCCAAAAGTAGCTAGTGGAAACGGTGCCATGATCGAGAAGGCTGTTGAAGATTATTCTGATGAAGACAGGAAGAAGCTTGACATAGACAGCAATGCTATGACTGTTCTTATGACTGCAATCCCAAACTCCATCATGGTGGGGTTTGAGCATTGTAAGTCTGCCAAAGAACTCTTTGATGCTCTTGCTCAAATGTACTCAAGCTCGAATGATTCAAAGAAGGACTCACTGAAGCAGCAGTTTGAGAACTTCACCTATGTTGCTGGAGAGACTCTTAGCCAGCAATATTTCAGGTACATGGATCTTATCTCTTCTCTTCAATCTGTGGGAATCACTCATGAACTCAGAGACCTTACTAGAAAGTTTATGAGTGCTCTACCCAATGAGTGGACATTCTACCGTGTCTCCATCAAGAGAACAGAAAATTTGAATACACTCACCATGACTGAACTCTATGGGATCCTTGATGGATACCGTTTGGAAATGGAAAGCAAGAGGGGTCACCAGACAAGCAGACCCTTGAGTCTTCCTGCTAGCAACGCTTTAATGGTTGCTGAAGGCTCAGGCATCTCCCAGTCTCAGCAGTACTTGACCTACACCCAGCAGCCATCTTGTGTCACACCCCAACCTTGACGGCGGAAACATCGAGATGTGAGGGTTACGATTGTTCACAGCCACATAACGCTATTTATTAATTCCAAATATATTATTCATAAGTCTCATTAATAACATTACAAGCAAAGTTTCAACAAAGAATACATCATGTACAATTGCTACAAATAACATGAATCATCCATTTTATCTCTAGGTCCAATCCTAGATGTGATAAGCTTCAAAGAGTAGAACACAAACTTGGGGTATACCTGAAACATGTTAAAAATAAAGGTCAACATAAAAATGTTGGTGAGCATTCCATAGTTTGCAATATATAAGTATATAAAAGATGGCAACTCAAGTCATAAGTTAGTGAATAAAGTGATTAGGGATGTTATGAACAATGCAACAATCAAACCTCGACAAAATTTTACAAGTCTCAAACGTTTAAAAGTATATACGATCAGCTAAGTGTACTTGGATCAACCAAAGCAGGATTGTCTTGCCCATAGATCTATGACTTCGCTGGGCTAGCAATAGTTAATGATTGTACATATAACGCCATAACATGGTAACCACAAAAGTTCAACTAACCACAACTTTGCATGATGAATTGCCATAAAGATTACAAGTCTCAAATAAGTTTACAAGTGCAATGATAATAAGTTAACATGTTTCACCCCAAAGTGTGAAAATAAGCAAAAAGGGGTATGGAAATACTCACTTGGATATATGCATTACAAGATGATATAAAAGTCAAAAGATAATCCATAGTATCCATCACAAGGCACCTAATCATATATATTACAAGTTTAAGGTTAATAATAATATTGACGTTCAAATAAGGATTAGAGTTTTGATAGAATTATGGGGTTTTTTTAATAAGTAACAATTCACAAAGTAATTATTTACATTTTTAATTCATTAGAAGAATTATATATGTAAATATTTTAGAAATGAATTTAAATATAACAAAGTTGGAGTTCAATATGTACTTAATTCTTTATAGTTTTCTTAGAATAATATTTGTAAATAATTTGTGAAATTATAAGATATATAATTTCTACAATTATCATGATAAAACTTTAATTAATATAATGCCTATTAATGTTATAAAGATTTATTGTTTCGAGTCCATAATTATATATAATTATTATTTTAAGAGAAAATCATTTAAATATATAAACTTAAATACACATAAAAGGATATTTAAGTTTTAAAAGAGTACATTTTGACCGGTGTTTATAATTTACTTAATTATATAACTTGCAAATAATATAAAATTTATTTAACATATTAGTTTATAATGTTTCATAAAATCTCTATTTAAAATAACGTGATTTAAACGATATATAATTAAAGGGAGAGTTCGGGTCACTAATATTTTATTTTTTAAAATCCATATAAATAATCCATGAATAATCTTTAAAATGTTTTTTACAAAGGTTTTTAGTTATCTAAAATTTTAGAAATATTTCAGAAATTTATTTGATGCCTAAAAAAAATATTTAAAGATTATAAAAACATTTTTCATATTTATTAAAAATTTTCTAAAATTGATTTAAGGCTGAAAAAGCCATTAAAAAAAATATGGGGTGGCCGGGTTTCGAACCCGGGACCTCCAAGTAGGCATGAGTGACTTAACCGGTTGGGCTAAAGCCCAGAACTTGTTTTAGAATGCAAACTAATTAATAAGAACCATTTTTCGAATAACCCCCAATCCATATGAACCCTAGAATCAATTCGTTCCAATTGAACACCGAATCGTTCGAGTTAATCCAATTAATGTTAGGGCTTTGTTTCCCCATGTTAAACCGAGCATAATGATATGCGTAACTTACATGATTGAGATGGAATTGATGGAGACGAAATGAAGAACAGTTCTCGGCTGGGACTTCGATCATCAGTTGTGTGCGTGAGTTTTTCGACTGGAATTGAGTGCTCAGATAGTTCGAAGGATCATAGAAGAATGTTTACCCTTAATTATGTCAAGTAAATTTGGTTTGTTCATATCAAACGAGTTATGGTTATTGATTAATAAGTTTCGGGTGTTTTAATCCGAATTTGATATTCAAAACGTACGGTTACCACTTCCAGTTGATTTGAATATCATGTTATCAATGATCACGAATGCGTTACCAATCATTTGGTTAATCAATTTGTCTGTTTCGAGTAGGAATTGGTTTGAGATTGAATGGGGCATCGGTTTCGATCGATTAAGTGGTAACACCCTCATGAATTCGATTTAACACGTGGGTTGGGTTCGAAACAGTCAATTAACCGGTTGGTATTGATTTAATTGGGTTTTAAATAGGAGATTAAGGTTGTTTGGTTCACCGGAGCTCCGCCGGAGATGGCTGACGGTGGGAAAGGGAGGGCGACGGTGGGAAATGGCGGTTTGGGAGTGAGTTTAACTTATTTACACAAATGGTCCCTGTTATTTCAGTAGTATATTATTTTATGCCCAACCTTTAGTATTTAAGTTTCTAAATTAACAGAATGGCCCCTTAAATTTAATCAAACTTTAAGTTGTTGCTATTTTATATAAATAGTTTACTTGTAAAGTTTATTAGATGATAAATAAACCCTCTAAACTTCAATGAGTTTAGGTTTTAGTCATTTTTTTATTTATGCTTACCAACTTTATAAGTACCATTTAATATTATAAATGTTATTATGTTTTATTATTTCTATTATTATCATTAATCTTATTATTATTAGTGTCATTATTATAATAACAATAATAGTTATTATTTTATTTAAGATTATTAACACCTTAAATTTTATAATAATAAGCAAACATTATAACACTTATAATGTTATTATTATTATTATATTAATTTGTTAATCATAAAATTAATTATTAAGTATAACAAACCCCAAAGTTTCAAAATGGCATAAAAGGGCCTTTTAAGATTTAACAAAGTTAACTTCTAAGTTAACAAAATTACAAGATGTCACAGTCTCCCCAACTTAAAAGAATTTTCGTCCCGAAATTAAAAATGAACTTAAATGAACAAAGGAATTGTAATGAAAGGTGAGTGTTCAACGAACAGTGTTTGACATTTGATTACAGGTGGAACGCTTCACTTTATGGAATCTTACAGGATTCTTAACATAATAAACGCGAGACGTTTTGAGATGAAACGTTGAAAAATGATGACGAGTTACCGTGGTACCGTAGATTCATAAGTCACAACTTCTAGAATATAATTTCGTAGTAAATTGATGTCTAGAAATCAATAAAGGACCAACAATGATAAGAAAGGTTAACCGTCAGGATTTAATAATCCCAAACGTCACTATATGAAACGGTCTTAACGCATATCTTGTGAATATGTATCTCTCCTTTGACCAATCATCGGTCTAAGAATAATACGATATGCGAAGACTTTGGAATAAGTTCACGATGATGGTTAGGAGCATTATTAAAAGCAGAAAATGAATCGGTCATCCAAAATAACGATCGATGTTTTAACGCCATACTACGGTATACGAATTCTTGAGTTAGATACAAGTCAATTTATCGACCCATTATTGTAAGGATTCCTGAAGTCTGATGCAACCCAAAACAGCCTAAGTGTCTCAGCAACATGCACTAAGTACTGAAGTGAAGAATGCTTCGGAAGTTTTACACAAAGCATTAGAAAATACTCTAAGTGTAAAATCTTCCGAAGCCAAGACCAATATCTTCCGAAGCCAAACATGAAGTCTTCCGAAGCTTCAGAGACAAAGTCTTCCGAAGCTTCAACCTATGAAGACAGATTTCTTCCGAAGACTTTTAGTACACATGCTTTATCTGATGTACTGTTCCATAAAGCACCTTTTCCGCTGCATCTCTGTAAAGTCACCAACTTACATGAGTTGGTGAAAAGGGTCTTGCTTTTGTTAACTGTACATTGAGGTCTTGAGTCTTCAACTTTCCACTTTATGTACTTTATCCTTTTTGTATTGTATAAGGATGTGAGCTATGGCATGTCATAGTCACAAGGTCAAAAGGCAGATATGCCTTTTGATCCTACAATTGATTTTGTTAGTGTCTAGTCAATTGTATCCAGCTGGCTTTCAAAGTATAGCCGGCTGTAGGTTGTAGTATAAGTATTTCAAGTTCTTGTATCTTTTCTTTATGCTTTGTAACACTTGTAAAAGAACTTGAGAAAGCAATATACTGCCTCCTTGAAACCCATATTCTCTTGTTCTGTCTCTTGCTTTACTTGTGTTCTTTGTATCACCTTTGGTTACCCAGTTCACTGTTTGATTAGAGCTTAGTTAATCTCCTCATTGTGTTGTTGTGTTGTAATTGTGCTTAAGCCCTTAAACGGTCCTGCAATTGGTATCAGAGCTTTCCAGGCTCTTGATATAAGATCTAACCATCTTAAGATCCCTCACACACACAAAAGCTAAACTCTTCAAATGGCTGCCATCTCTAAGACTGATATGGAGACTGGAACCATGAACAAATCCCCACTGATCACTCTTGATGATTTTGACACCTGGTGCATGAGGATGGAAGGCTTCATCAGGTCTCTTGATTCAAGAATGTGGGAATCTGTTGAGAATGGACCTTTCATACCCAGCACCCCCTCTGCTACTGGTGCTGGTATGATTCCTAAAGATGTGGCCAACTACTCAGATGAAGATAGAAAAAGAGTAGAGATTGACAGGAAGGCCATGACTGCTCTTCAGACTGCTCTCCCAAACTCTGTATACAGAGGCTTTAAGAAGTGCAAGACAGCCAAACAGCTGTGGGATGCACTGAAGCTGATGTATGAAGGCTCCTCTGAAGCCAAGGAGAACAAGAAAGATCTTCTGAAGCAGCAGTTTGAAAATTTCACCTTCAAAGCAGGTGAGACCATGACCCAACAATACTTCAGGTATGTTGAGATTGTGGATACCCTAGTGGATGGAGGAGTTCCTCTTGAGAACAGGGACATTGTAAGGAAGTTCATGTCCTCACTTCCTAGGCAATGGACACACTATTGTGTGGTGATCAAGAGGACTGAGAACCTTAAGACTCTTACTCTTACAGAGTTGTATGGGATTCTCAGTGGATACCAGATGGAGATGAACATGCAAGGTTCATCTGGCAACTCCAACAATCAAATGGGTTCAGCCCTTCATGTGGTTGAAAGGGACAGCATAGAACCCCAGCATCATCTCTTATGCTACCCTGACAACTCACAAAAGGGTCCTTTCATCACCTTCCCGGAGACACCAAGGGAGAACTTTACTCAAGGAAGCCCATTCCAAGAGACAAGTTCTTCTCAAGCCTTTGTGTCTGCAGATGAAAGCTGTGGGAATTATCTCTTCACTCTTGAAGACCTGGACTGTATCCATCCAGATGACCTGGAATACATGGAGATAGTTCAGCAGATGGCTCTCCTCACTCACAGAGCCAAGAAGTTCTACAAGAGGACAGGAAGAAGATTTCCAAGCAATGCTACCAGTAGTAAGTTTGGGCTGGATAAAAGCAAAGTTAAGTGTTACAACTGTAACCTTATGGGTCACTTTGCCAGGGAGTGTAAGGCACCTAAAGCAAATGGGGGCCAAACACAACCCAGACCAAACTTTACTGACAAAGCTCCTCAAGCTGAGAAGACAAAGCAACATGCTGCTGTTGCTGTTGAAGAAGGAGGCTTTGACTGGAGTTTTCAGGTGGAGGATGCTTCTCCAAACCAAGCACTGATGGCTGACCATGATGAAGCCAAGGTATTGGAACATCTTTGCTCCCCTGAATGCATTGCTAAAGTAAATAGATACAGGTCCTATAACCTAGAGATGAGATCTGATCTTGAGTCATTAAATATATTAAAATCTGATTTTAGAAAGTCTGAAAATGATTACAAGTTAAAGATAGAGGACTTGGAGAAAACCATTTCAGTACTAAAACATGAACATACAGATTTCAGAACTCAGATCCAAGATCTCATCACTAAGTTAACTGAGTGCCAGGCTGAGCTTGTGATCAGCAAAGCCAAGGCAGAGAAGAGTGTTCTTGAAGAAGAGACCTTCAAGAACATGATATCCTCATCCCTGCACAACAAGGTTTGTTATCAAAATAGACAGGGACTGGGATCAAATGAGATAGCTCCTCCACACACAATCTTGTCTGTAAGATCTCCTAGGTGTGGAACTTGTGAAGATGAGCTTCCTCTCATAGATCCTGTAAGTGAGGATGATGAAGAAGTGATAGTGAAGAATTCCTCTGAGAAGAGTGAAGAAGAGGATTCTTCCAAGGGCCACTATCCTTCTGAGGAGAAGAAATCAACTGTGATGACCAAGTCCAAAAGAAAGAACTTGATCAGAAAGAGCAAAAGGAAGGCAAAGAAGGCTCAAGAAATCAAGGCTACTTTTGATGCTAAGCAGAAACAAGTTTTTATCTCTGCAGGTTTCAAAGTAGTAAGGACTGAAGACATCAACCAAGACTCCTCAGCTAAGAGTCATGGTTCTTGTTCAAATCATCTCAGTGCCAAGAAGAAGACTGAGCTGCTGTGTACCACTGCTGCACAGCCTGGACCATCAAACTCCAAGAACAGTTCACAGCCCAAAGGAACTGTCTCAGCATCTACCAAGATGAAGGTGGAGAAGGGATGTGACCAAAGCCAGTCTTGCTCTCAAAGGGAGACTTCTTTGAAGAAGAAAATGTTATGTGTTATGTGTGAAAGTACTTCTCACATTGCTAAGGATTGCCCATACAATCCTAAAAGTACTGTCCACATGACTAAAACAAAGACTTCAAAGAGTCTCAAGAAGTCTCAAGCTTCGGAAGGAAAGTCTGTTTCCTTCGGAAGCTCCAAATCAAAGAAGAAGGTAAGTGGAAAATTACCTTCGGAAGCAAAGTTGGTCTCGGAAGAAAGGAGTTCTTCCGAAGCACTAAAGTCTGCTGCAGTGACTGTAGATTCTTCCGAAGGATCAGTCATCAAAACTTGTGAAGTTCCAAAAGCTTCTAAGGTTTTGAAGGTCAAGTCCAAGACTCCAAAGGTGGTGTGGAAGTCTAAGAAAGACCAAATGACTGAGGTTTCTCCATCAACAACAGCTGAAGATCCCCATAGTACAACCATAGGATCTATTACTGTTGCATTACCTTCTATTACTATTAATGAGCCCAAGACAAGTAAGGCTTGGGTTTCCAAATGTAACTAATCATTTTCTCTGTGCAGGAACAGCTCAAGACCAACAGGAATGTCTGGATAATTGACAGTGGCTGTTCCAGGCACATGACAGGCAATAGGTCTCTACTCCATAATTTTGAGAGAATTGATGGAGGACCAGTTGCTTTTGGAGGAGATGAAGGTGGTTACATTTCTGGAAGGGGCAAGGTCACAAATGGTAAGCTCAGCATTGAGAAGGTAAACTTTGTTAAGGAGCTTGGGTACAATCTTCTGAGTGTATCCCAATTTTGTGATCAGAGTCATAACATGCTCTTTACTGAGCATGAGTGCATTGTTCTCAAACCTGGTGTGGTCATTCCTCATGAGCATATCCTGCTCAGAGCCCCCAGGAAAGGGAACATGTACAAGATGGATTTGCAAGAAACATCTCCCTCAGGAGAAGTTTCATGCTTTCTATCTAAAGCAAATAGTGATGAGTCTTTCCTATGGCATAAAAGAATGTGCCATGTAAACTTTAAGAACATGAATAAATTAATTAAACATGATCTGGTAACTGGAATGCCAAAGAAAGAGTTTACTAGTGATGATCATTGTGTTGCATGCCTGAAAGGGAAGCAACACAAGGTATCTCACAAGCCTAAGGAAAAGAACTCCATCACTACTCCCCTACACTTGTTACATATGGATCTCTTTGGCCCCACCAGTGTAATGAGTTTAGGAAGGACCTCTTACTGTCTGGTGATCACAGATGATTTTACAAGATTCACTTGGGTCTTCTTCCTTAGAACTAAGGATGAAACCCCTGAGATTCTGAAGAATTTCATCTTAAAAGTTGAGAATCAATGTGATCACAAGGTCAAAACCATAAGATGTGATCAGGAACTGAATTCAAGAACCAAATCCTTGATGCATTTTGTGATGAAAAGGTATTACAAGACAATATAGTGCTCCCAGGACTCCTCAGCAAAATGGAGTTGCTGAGAGGAGAAACAGGACACTTATTGAAGCTGCAAGAACTATGTTGTCTGACTCTAAACTGCCTATCACCTTCTGGGCAGAGGCAGTCAATACTGCTTGCTATGTGCAAAACAGAGTTTTAGTAGTTAAGACACATGGTAAGACTCCTTATGAACTTTGGCACAAGAGGAAACCTTTCATTGGTTTTCTCAGGTCATTTGGATGTCCCTGCACCATCTTGAATACCAAAGATCAAATTGCCAAGTTTGCTGAGAAATCAGATGATGGACATTTCATTGGATACTCTTCTCAAGCTAAAGCTTATAGAGTATACAATCTCAGAACTAGAATTGTTGAGGAGTCAGCCAATGTGACTTTCAATGAGCACACTCCTTGTGTGGCTGGTTCTGGTCCGGATTGGCTGTTTGATCTTGATTTAGTTACCAACTGTTTTAACAAATCTTGTGAGCATGTTTCAGGATCTGCAGAAAATCTAAATACAGGTGATCCTGATCCAAGATTTGAGCTAGGAAGACCTTCAACTCATACATCTTCAGCTCCAGTTGGAACTACTTCAGCAAATGAGGTTTCTATCAGCACAACAATGACAAATTCAGCTGATACATCTGGCATGCCTTCAAATTCCAGCTCAGAGGCCTCTCAACCAGATAAAGACACCTCACTTGTAGAAGACAACAATGGTGATGGTGATAGTGATCAGGAATTCCTTGATGCTAATAACCATACCATAGATGACAACATCAATGATGTCTCACACTCATTGGATCAAGTTAATCTTGATAAGTGTGATAATGTGGAGGGTGAATCTTCAAGACCAGATTTAAATTTCTCAAATTTAGATCTTTCTCAACAACTTGCTGTGATCCCTCAGCTAAGGATCCACAAGTCTCACCCCACCACAAACATCATTGGAGATGTTGTCACAGGGGTAAGAACAAGAGGACAAACCCATGAAGCAAATGTTTGTCTTCACTCTTGTTTCTTATCTCAGATAGAGCCCAAGAAAGTTGATGAAGCTCTAAAGGATGGAAGTTGGGTTGAAGCTATGCAACAAGAGCTGCTTCAATTCAAAAGGCAGAAAGTTTGGAACCTTTGTCCTCTTCCTCATGGGAAGACTACCATTGGAACCAAATGGGTTTTTAGAAACAAGAAGGATGATAGGGGAATCATCATCAAGAACAAGGCAAGACTAGTTGTTCAAGGATACACACAAGAAGAAGGGATTGACTACACTGATGTCTTTGCTCCTGTAGCAAGACTAGAAGCTGTTAGGATATTCCTGGCATTTGCTGCATCCAAGAACTTCAAGGTCTACCAACTTGATGTAAAGTGTGCTTTCTTATATGGAGTGATTGATGAGGAGGTTTATGTCAAACAGCCACCTGGTTTTGTAGACCCTGATCATCCTGATTATGTCTGCAAGCTTGACAAAGCTCTTTATGGGCTGCATCAGGCACCCAGGAAGTGGTATGAGACACTATCTGAGTATCTCTGTAAGCATGGATACAGAAGAGGTACTATAGATGGAACTCTCTTCATCAAAGGACAGGGAAATGACTTATTGCTGGTTCAAGTATATGTTGATGACATCATCTTTGGTTCAACTAATCCAAAGCTCTGCAAAGACTTTGAGAAGCTGATGAAAGACAGATTTGAGATGAGTTCAATGGGAGAACTCAACTTCTTTCTGGGAATTCAAGTGAAGCAGGTTGAAGATGGCATCTTCATAAGTCAGTCAAAGTATGTTCAAGACATACTCAAGAGGTTCAATATGACTGATTGTAAGATTGCTAAGACACCCATAGCCAGAAACCACTCCCTTGGTCCAGATCTTGAGGGGGAGTGTGTAGATGAGCACTTATACAGGGCTATGATTGGGTCTCTTATGTATCTTACAGCTAGCAGGCCTGATATCATGTTTGCTACATGTATTTGTGCAAGATATCAAGCCAACCCTAAGATGTCTCACTTAATCACTGTGAAAAGGATTTTAAGATACCTCAAAGGTGCTTCAACACTTGGTCTATGGTATCCAAAGAATCCAAATTTCAATCTGTATGCCTATACAGATAGTGATTATGGTGGTTGCAATATGACTGCAAAGTCTACATCTGGGGGATGTCAATTCCTTGGTGGAAGGGTGGTCTCATGGCAATGCAAGAAACAATCCTGTGTGTCTGCATCAACTGCTGAGGCTGAATACATTGCTGCTGCAAGCTGCTGTGCTCAAGTGCTTTGGATTCAAAATCAGATGCTGGACTATGGATTTAACTTCAAAGAGACTCCTATCCACATAGACAACAATAGTGCTATCTCTATCACTGAGAACCCTGTGCAGCACTCAAGGACCAAACACATCAACATCAGGTATCATTTAATAAGGGATAACTATGAAAAAGGATTAATTAAACTAGTCAAAGTTCATACAGATGAACAATATGCTGATCTGTTCACCAAAGCTTTTGATGAACAGAGATTTAAGTATCTGATATCAGCTATTGGGATGATTAACTTTGAGTAGACTTTTTAAAACTAATTCTAATTATTTCTTCTTAAAATATGTGTGTCCTAAGTTGTCTAGTTCATCACTTTCATAAGCTCATGTTTTCTTTGGATGTAAAATTCTTTTTGAAGACTTTCCTTAGATTCTTGAAAATTTTTGATACTTCGGAAGATAAAATTTTATCTTCGGAAGAAAAACATGTCTTCAAAATAAATAACTGTCTAAGAGATTTTACCTTCGGAAGAAGTCAAATTCATCTTCCGAAGCTTAAAATTCTTATCTCAGACACTTATTTATTTTCAAGAACCTTTTCCTTCCGAAGCAAAATTAACCTTCGGAAGCTTTGTTTATTTTCATACAAAGCATTCAAGGGTTTATTTCTCTTCCGAAGCATAAATTATCAAGACTCTCAGGAAAATCTTCCGAAGCCATTTTAGCTTCGGAAGCTTTTTAAATCAAAACTTCCGAAGACAAATAAACTTCGGAAGCTTTTCGAATTCCAAGAAAACTACTTTTTGAGCAAAAGTAAACTACCTTTTCAGAGGTGGGACCGACTTTCGGATTTCAAAGTTTATCCTCTTTCATTAACTTTGGTTCAAATCCCTTTTCATATAAATACCCAACGGTTCCCCCTCTTTCCCACTATCTTCCTCAATTCTACTGTTTCTCTAACCTAATTCTCTAAACCGCCTTTGCTTTCTACCTTTCTTCACCCTTAAGCTTCTGAAATGGCCAACCTTAACCGCAGAAACAACCCTGATTTCTCCATGCAACTACACAGGCAACATAATCAAGTTGCTCTGTTAAGCTCTGAGAAAGATGCAAGTTTCTCAGAGATTTGCCAATTCTTGACTCTGTCAAATTATTTCACCTCCCTGACCATTGATCCTACTCTATATGAGGATCATTTGCTTGAATTCTGGAAGACCTGCCAAGAGGTCATTATGGATGGGGAGAAGGCACTGTCTGCCACAGTGCAAGGGAGGACAATCTTCATCACTCCGGCCATCATTAACCAACATCTACAGCTGGATGATGAAGAAGGTGAGGTGTCCTTCCCAAAAGAAGCTGTTAATCATTCTTTTGAGCAGATGGGCTATGAGGGAGATTTCTCTGTAAAGACCTTTAGGAAAGGGAAGGTCTCATCCCAATGGAAATTCCTGCTCCATGTGGTTATCCACAGCTTGTCAAACAAGCATGGTGGATGGGACCAGATTCCTGAGGATCTCTCCTTTATAGTTCATGGAATGGTTCAGGGGGTCAAGTTCAGGTATTCACAATTTGTTTATACTAATTTACTTGCAAACTTAGACTCCTTAGAGTATTACATGTTTCCTAGATATGTTCAACACATTCTCAACTGTGAACTGGGCTCACAGTTGAGGGAAACAGGTAATATTCTTAAATTGGGACAGATGAAGCCCGGCATCTTTAAAATAATGAAGAAGCCAACTGTAGGCTTCTCTGGGGTAGAAACAGCCCTAGTCCCAAAAATGTTAGAGCTCATTGCTCAAGGTGACAACCTAGCAACACAAGCTAGTGTTGAACCCACACCTCTTTTGTCCTTACCATTAAAAAGACCAGAAATCACCCTCACCTACCAAAGAAAATCCAAACGAACCCCTGCTCAGGCTATTGAGTCTGTGCAGGCCCCCAAATACTCAACCTTACAGGAAGAAGTGGACACTAGAGCTCCCACTTCTCCTGAGGAGCAAACCACTCCCATTACTTCACCTATCAGGGCTGAGGTTCCTCAAGCTCACCCTGATGAGCTCAATAGCCCAACAACCTTAAGCCTTCACTCTGAGTCTCAACACTCAAGTGGACAACCTTCAGGGGACAGCTACCATCCCCAGCCTTTGGATCTCAACCAACCAATTCCCAACCTATCCTTTTACACTGATGAAGACTTAGGATTCAGTGAGTACCATGAGTCTCTCTTCTCCTCCCCTACTCAAAGAGAGATGAGTACCTCTGACTCTCCTCAGTCTATCCCCCATCAGTCACCTATTACTGAGGTGGACACTTCTGAACCTGTTCAGGATGTCCATATGGAAGAGGCTCTCACTTTTGAAAGTGATTACATCATTAAGACCTCAACCATGGCAACTCAGCCCATTGGCATCTCAACTGAGGCTGCCAGTGAGCAGAGGAAAACCAGCAGCCAAGAAACTCAAGCTGGTGGTGAGAGAGAGGACTTTGGTCCAATCATCTCATCCCCCAATGAATCTTCTGATGAAGATGAGGGGAATTTGAGACTAAAGGTGCAAAAACTGTCAAAAACATGCACCTACTTAGTCTCTAAGGTTAGTCACTTGGAATCTCAGGTGACTACCCTGCAAAACAGGGTCAATGATCAGCAACTCCAGATTTCATATCTGCAGGAAAAACTAGCTGGGAGACCTTTAAGGAGAGCTCAACCAGGAACACAAGAACCTGTGGAAGTGATTGACTTATCCTCCAGCTCACCTATGCAAGTGGGTGATGCTACCAAAAAGGGGAGAAAGTTGTTACAACCACAGAACCTGGGAGTTCTTCAGAGAGAATGGACATAGAGGACTCACCATCCTCACTTGCTGTTGTGCATTCTCAGCAACTTCCTCAAGTTCACATTAATGTGGACTCTATAGACTCTCTCATCAGGAGTCTCTTTGAGGAAGGTATACCAAGGGCTGTCTCATCTCCACCACTAGGAACTGGCAATCACATCATAAGGTGGAGGTATGATGATGACAGGAGAGCCCTCATACTTCAAAGAGTTCAAGGCCAACAAGAAGTTTTTCAATTCCAAAGCCTGAGCTTTTATGAAAGACTGGATTTAGTCAACTTGCCACTTGTCAATCCAAGCAATTCAAGACAAGCTGACAGGCTGGCTCAAAGAATCCAAGACAGGATCCTTGCAGAGTTCTCTCTAAGAAGGAGACTTAGGCAATCAGGCAATGTCATCGGTCAACTGGATGTTGAGGTGGACCCTAAGATTAGTTTCATAGGGGAAACCTTGACTGAAGGCCCAGTGACAGAACCTGAGACCCCTGTCTCATCATCAACAACTGCTGCTGAGGTCCAAACTCCATCTGAGACACCTGCTGGTGAAGGTGTTTCTCAGCCTCTCTCTGGCCAGAGCATGGAAGCTACTCCAAGCAATGAAGGCCAAGCTTCAATCCACCCTGAGTCACAAAGGTCTGTTGGTGACAAAGGGAAAAGGATAATGACTCCTGAGGAAATTGAGGAGGAAGAGAGAGAGAGGAAAAGGAGACTAAGGGGAGAAAGTTCCACTGGGTCATCTAGCTTCATGCAAGCTGCAATCAGGGCTGCTCCCAGACCAAATACTCAAGATGATGAGTTAAGGGCAGTCAGGATTACCTACTTACAGACCAGGAACTATGACATTGATGAGATCATCTCCCTCCCCTTAGAAGAACTAAATGAACTGGCTGACAGAGAAGTGTCAAGAGAGTTGAAGGAGAAAGAGGATGCAATGATACTTCTCCAACTCAAAGAGGAGAAGAGACAGAAAAGACTTTACAAGCATGCTCCTACTCTCTCACCAGTTCAAGAAAGTCCTGCACAGGAAGATGTGGCTCCACAAGAACCTCAGGTAGATAAAGAGGAAGATAGGATCAAGATGATCAACTACCTGAGTGCCACAGGCTTCTATCAGGCAGATGCACTTCTCCCTTTGTCCTATGACTTCATTGAGTTCGAGTATTTAAAGCAACTTGAGCTTGAGTTAGTCAAGGAAAGAAAGACAACCAAAAGGAAACTAAGGGAAGAAGCTGCAAAGTCAAGGGCCATCATTCAAAAGAATGCAAAGAAGTCTGCTGACAGACAAAGAATGTGAGCTTCTTGAAGCTGTATGGATTCTCCGGAAGGAGACTTGGCCCCATGTCTCTATCCACCATGGATGAGCATATTAGGGTGATCAAGCAGAAGATTAAAAGTGGAGAACTCATTGACTTGCACTCTCTTCCAAGTCAAGTCCCACCTGAAGTGGAGGTCAAGTTTGAACAACCAGAGACACCTCAACCAGCACCTCCAGCTGAGCCTCAGCAAGCTTCATCTTCTGATCCTAGGCAGGGTCAAACTCCCTCTCCTTCTGAACCTGTGAGGGAGGAACACCCAACTGAGAAAGACACTGATGATCAACATGGTGCTGCAGACCAGTCTTCTCAGTTAAAGACATCCAAGAGGAAGAAGAGGATGGCTTCTAAACCAAAGACTAAGAAGAAGAAGCCAAAGGCTGAATCAGATCAACCTGAGGAAGTGCATGATGAGGCAGCCCAATCAACTCCTATTCAAGTGGCTCCTCTAACTAGTGAGACACCCATCTTGTCCTGGACTTACTCTACCAATCCAGAGAGATGGACTGTTATCAGAGATCAAGGTGTTGAGAATGTCTACTCATGGCAAGACATAATCAACTTACCTCTGCATGATCTCTTTGAGATGAGAAGATACTATGAAAGTCTTGATGATCCTGACCATCTCATGAAGAAAGGAATGGTCCTGATTGTACTGAAGACTACCAACATTTGAAGATCTTCCAAGTGTTTTGGTAGCATCAGCCTAGGGGGAGTTTGTAAGGATTCCTGAAGTCTGATGCAACCCAAAACAGCCTAAGTGTCTCAGCAACATGCACTAAGTACTGAAGTGAAGAATGCTTCGGAAGTTTTACACAAAGCATTAGAAAATACTCTAAGTGTAAAATCTTCCGAAGCCAAGACCAATATCTTCCGAAGCCAAACATGAAGTCTTCCGAAGCTTCAGAGACAAAGTCTTCCGAAGCTTCAACCTATGAAGACAGATTTCTTCCGAAGACTTTTAGTACACATGCTTTATCTGATGTACTGTTCCATAAAACACCTTTTCCGCTGCATCTCTGTAAAGTCACCAACTTACATGAGTTGGTGAAAAGGGTCTTGCTTTTGTTAACTGTACATTGAGGTCTTGAGTCTTCAACTTTCCACTTTATGTACTTTATCCTTTTTGTATTGTATAAGGATGTGAGCTATGGCATGTCATAGTCACAAGGTCAAAAGGCAGATATGCCTTTTGATCCTACAATTGATTTTGTTAGTGTCTAGTCAATTGTATCCAGCTGGCTTTCAAAGTATAGCCGGCTGTAGGTTGTAGTATAAGTATTTCAAGTTCTTGTATCTTTTCTTTATGCTTTGTAACACTTGTAAAAGAACTTGAGAAAGCAATATACTGCCTCCTTGAAACCCATATTCTCTTGTTCTGTCTCTTGCTTTACTTGTGTTCTTTGTATCACCTTTGGTTACCCAGTTCACTGTTTGATTAGAGCTTAGTTAATCTCCTCATTGTGTTGTTGTGTTGTAATTGTGCTTAAGCCCTTAAACGGTCCTGCAATTATCTCACAAGAGTCAATATGAGATTAGTCAATTGATCCATAATGCAGCAATTTTTAGTATGACATCCAAAATAGGAGACATTCGGTGATGAGAAATTGAGCAGGAGATTCCCGGGAACATGGGGGTTAGGTTTTGTCATATGTGAAAGTAAGACACTTGGACACATGCCAAGTTATGTCTTTCCTTTTATGCCAAACCCATGACTACAAATTACGAAATTTTATGAACCTTTATATCCACATCGCAATGAGGATAATAACAAGTCTTGTTGTTCAAAACCAAGATAAAATTTCAATGATTTTCAAGGGTAATGTTTCAAAAGCGATTCAAGAAATGATGCAAACATTAAGGAAAGTATTTGTAAACATGTTTTGCAAGGTAGCAAGTTTCCAAGTACAGTTGTCATACGCAGTTCATCAAATCCATAAGCGCATCTGAGAAAATTAGAAAGACATGAACACAAGTTGATAATGCCTTTATTTAGTAGTAAGATTGTTTAAGAAGGCTACCATCACACAATCATTTTTGATGACAACTCAAAATGAAAGTTGATAAGTAAGGAATAAATGGTTTGATGTAGCTAGATCGAGTTAAAACATGAAGATAAAGGGAAAGAAATCGTTTTAAAATTTTAAATGCTCCAAGCTTGGAGTCAAAATCAACCTAGAGCGATCAGGTCTCCTTACAAGTTCAGAAATCATGCTTTGGCTTGATAGGTCCAAACACTAACATTGGTTCACCCTTCAAGTTACTACATGTTTCTTGTCACTTGATTAAAACCTTAGTAAGTTGGAGATCAAGAAATGAGAATAGTCATCAAGGTGTGGTTTTCACTCCTAACTTGATGATGCATTCCCAAGGTATGACCACAAGCCTACCAATCAAAAAGTTCGATCCCAACTCCTTGTTGAGGATCCACAAAAATAAGACGAGGTAACTCACCATTAAGGTAAGGGAAATCACTCCTATCTTAACGGTGAAGTTTTACAAAAACAAAATATAACAAGATGAACTTCTTCATCAAAATCCAGAATTCACTCCTACTTTGACGAAGTCGTCTCATATTAACAAATACAATGCATAAAGATGATATTATCATCAAGGTATGGAATTCACGCCTATCTTGATGATTGAATTTCATAATAGCAAGAAAACAATCGAAGATTGACATTTGTCACCAAAGTACGGGTTTCAATCCTATTTTGGTGAGATCATGTCATTTGTGAAATGCCATTCCAAAGAAAATAATTGAAGTCAATCCTCGGGATAAGGAAATCACCCCGATCCAGAGGATGAAATTCTTATAAATCACAATTGGAAACCATTTATCGAAACGAATAGAGAATCATCAAAGTAAGGGAATCACCCCTGTTTTGATGAGTTAGAATCATTTAGGAGATACATGTGTTCTTAGTCATAGGTTGACTTGCAAATACTTGCATCTCTCACGGTGCAGACGGTACGGAGTTTGACTTAACGACGAAAGGAAAATAATATCAATTAGAAACTCGGAAAATTTCAAGTTACATCAATGTAACAAAAGGAAAAATCATGCTTACAAGCTTAAGATCAAAGTTCAAGATAACAGAAGTTGTTGTGGTGTTCAAATCTTGGATGGTTTCATCGGGAAGACGAAATCAAGGCCAGGAAATTATTCAACTCCACAATGAGATGTGAACATTCGATTCACAATCGAAAGGAATACATGGACTTCTCAAGATATGAGGTCAACCATAGCCTTAATGAAGACACACGTACTTATAAGTGATCACTCATCTCAAGGGTTTCGAGTCACGTAAATGGATTCAATGATCGAGTCAAATCACCATTTACACTTTGCCTAGACAAAGTATCCCGAGATGTAAGAATTTCACCTATAGCATTGCATGTTCTTAGTTATGGGACACATCCTTAAGAAGACTTGAGAACCATAAGTAACGGTTTAAAGTTTTTGATGACCATTCGGTTTAGATTCCCAATATCTTTGGGTATATTAAGATCCATGTTCACGTTGGTCAAGGTATAGAAATAGTTACATGAAACGCTCAACGTATAACGGTGTTTAAACGTAAGAGTTGAAATGTAGGTTAGGTTCAATATTAACAGGAACATTATGTGTGATAAGAATGAAGAGATACCAGTTCAAGGAATCAAAGATTTTTAAGATACAAAGAGGATGGTTCCATTTGGTAACGCATTACCATTTGGAATCGTTGACACGTCAAGGTAAATTGACCCATTTGCCATAGAGACTTGTGTATGTTGACCATAGTTTATCACTCATCCCAGAAATCCCCAGGTAAGCATAACTGGTCTCACAATGAGATTTATACGATATGCTTGCCTTAGCCCAAAGACCTTTTTCCAGGAAATCCAGAATACAGGTGTCTATGTGTCACACAAATTTCTTTGGTTTATGAAATCAAAACCTTGATGAGATTTTCATAGATTAGACATAGAGTCTAAGGAATTGAACCCATAACGATAAGTGTAGATTCCACATGTCGTTGAGAATAAATTTAGGAAGTTCATTTGTCGGGGAGGGTCAAAGAGTCAAAATTAAGTTTAGGGAGACAAGTAACTAAGTTTAAGCATACATAAGGCAATCCTATGCTAAGGCATCAAGTTGCACAAAAGGCATAGCATTATGTAGCATGCAAACAACATGTAAGCACAAAGGTATAAGGATCTTTCTATGAGGTTCATGCAAATATAGTCTAGGTCACCATTTCTAATAACCTAAATCCCTATAGTTATGGGCTCTAATACCAATCTGTCACACCCCAACCTTGACGGCGGAAACGTCGAGATGTGAGGGTTACGATTGTTCACAGCCACATAACGCTATTTATTAATTCCAAATATATTATTCATAAGTCTCATTAATAACATTACAAACAAAGTTTCAACAAAGAATACATCATGTACAATTGCTACAAATAACATGAATCATCCATTTTATCTCTAGGTCCAATCCTAGATGTGATAAGCTTCAAAGAGTAGAACACAAACTTGGGGTATACCTGAAACATGTTAAAAATAAAAGGTCAACATAAAAATGTTGGTGAGCATTCTATAGTTTGCAATACATAAGTATATAAAAGATGGCAACTCAAGTCATAAGTTAGTGAATAAAGTGATTAGGGATGTTATGAACAATGCAACAATCAAACCTCGACAAAATTTTACAAGTCTCAAACGTTTAAAAGTATATAAGCTCAGCTAAGTGTACTTGGATCAACCAAACCAGGCTTGTCTTGCCCATAGATCTATGACTTCGCTGGGCTAGCAATAGTTAATGATTGTACATATAACGCCATAACATGGTAACCACAAAAGTTCAACTAACCACAACTTTGCATGATGAATTGCCATAAAGATTACAAGTCTCAAATAAGTTTACAAGTGCAATGATAATAAGTTAACATGTTTCACCCCAAAGTGTGAAAATAAGCAAAAAGGGGTATGGAAATACTCACTTGGATATATGCATTACAAGATGATATAAAAGTCAAAAGATAATCCATAGTATCCATCACAAGGCACCTAATCATATATATTACAAGTTTAAGGTTAATAATAATATTGACGTTCAAATAAGGATTAGAGGTTTGATAGAATTATGGGGGTTTTTTAATAAGTAACAATTCACAAAGTAATTATTTATATTTTTAATTCATTAGAAGAATTATATATGTAAATATTTTAGAAATGAATTTAAATATAACAAAGTTGGAGTTCAATATGTACTTAATTCTTTATAGTTTTCAAAGAATAATATTTGTAAATAATTTGTGAAATTATAAGATATATAATTTCTACAATTATCATGATAAAACTTTAATTAATATAATGCCTATTAATGTTATAAAGATTTATTGTTTCGAGTCCATAATTATATATAGTTATTATTTTAAGAGAAAATCATTTAAATATATAAACTTAAATACACATAAAAGGATATTTAAGTTTTAAAAGAGTACATTTTGACCAGTGTTTATAATTTACTTAATTATATAACTTGCAAATAATATAAAATTTATTTAACATATTAGTTTATAATGTTTCATAAAATCTCTATTTAAAATAACGTGATTTAAACGATATATAATTAAAGGGAGAGTTCGGGTCACTAATATTTTATTTTTTAAAATCCATATAAATAATCCATGAATAATCTTTAAAATGTTTTATTACAAAGGTTTTTAGTTATCTAAAATTTTAGAAATATTTCAGAAATTTATTTGATGCCTAAAAAAATATTTAAAGATTATAAAAACATTTTTCATATTTATTAAAAATTTTCTAAAATTGATTTAAGGCTGAAAAAGCCATTAAAAAAAATATGGGGTGGCCGGGTTTCGAACCCGGGACCTCCAAGTTGGCATGAGTGACTTAACCGGTTGGGCTAAAGCCCAGAACTTGTTTTAGAATGCAAACTAATTAATAAGAACCATTTTTCGAATAACCCCCAATCCATATGAACCCTAGAATCATTCGTTCCAATTGAACACCGAATCGTTCGAGTTAATCCAATTAATGTTAGGGCTTTTGTTTCCCCATGTTAAACCGAGCATAATGATATGCGTAACTTACTGATTGAGAAGGAATTGATGGAGACGAAATGAAGAACGTTCTCGGCTGGGACTTGATCATCAGTTGTGTGCGTGAGTTTTTCGACTGGAATTGAGTGCTCAGATAGTTCGAAGGATCATAGAAGAATGTTTACCCTTAATTATGTCAAGTAAATTTGGTTTGTTCATATCAAACGAGTTATGGTTATTATTAATAAGTTTCGGGTGTTTTAATAATCCGAATTTGATATTCAAAACGTACGGTTACCACTTCCAGTTGATTTGAATATCATGTTATTAATGATCACGAATGCGTTACCAATCATTTGGTTAAATCAATTTGTCTGTTTCGAGTAGGAATTGTTTGAGATTGAATGGGGCATCGGTTTCGATCGATTAAATGGTAACACCCTCATGAATTCCGATACACGTGGGTTGGGTTCGAAACAGTCAATTAACCGGTTGGTATTGATTTAATTGGGTTTTAAATAGGAATTAAGGTTTTTGGTTCACGGAGCTCCGCCGGAGATGGCTGACGGTGGGAAAGGGAGGGCGACGGTGGGGAATGGCGGTTTTTTGGGAGTGAGTTTAACTTATTACACAATGGTCCCTGTTATTTCAGTAGTGTATTATTTTATGCCCAACCTTTAGTATTTAAGTTTCTAATTAACAGAATGACCCTTCAAATTTAATCAATTTTAAGTTGTTGCTATTTTATATAAATTTGTTTACTTGTAAAGTTTAATAAGATGAAAATAAACCCTCTAAACTTCAATGAGTTTAGGTTTTAGTCATTTTTTTGTTTTTCTTACCAACTTATAAGTACCATTTAATATATAAATGTTATTATGTTTTATTATTCCATTATTATCATTATCTTCTTATTATTAGTGTCATTATTATAATAACAATATAGTTATTATTTTATTTAAGAGTTATTAACCCCTTAAATTTATAATATAAGCAACATTATAACACTTATAATGTTATTATTATTATTAATATTAATTTGTAAATCACAAAATTAATTATTAAGGTATAACAAACCCTAAAGTTTCAAATGGCATAAAAGGCGCCTTTTTAAGATTTAACAAAGTTAACTTCTAAGTTAACAAAATTACAAGATGTCACATCTTGTTCATCTGGGCCTTATATCACATTTCGCGAGACTCCAAGGTCTCAACAAGCTCAGCAAAGCTCCTTTCAGGAGGGCTGTGCATTTGTCTCAGGGAGTGGGCACTCAAATGATTATCAATACTGCTTTGATGATCTAGAGTGTTTTAGCCCGATGACATAGAGTATGTGGACATAGTCCAACGAAATGGCTCTTCTAACCTACAGAGCGAAGAAGTTCTTCAAAAGAACTGGAAGGCAATTCCCTCAAAACCCAATCACCAGCAAGTTTGGGTTTGACAAAAGCAAGACCAAATGTTACAACTGTAACCAACTTGGTCATTTTGCAAGGGAATGCAAGGCTTCCAAGTCCAACCCGGGAACCTCACAGGCCTCCACACATCCTTCTACACCAAAGCCCACCGGAAAGTCAACTGAAACTGCAACAATGGCTCAAGAAGTTGACTGGAGCTTCATGTTCAAGATGTGACTTCTGCTCAGCACTCATGGCAGGAACAGATGAATCAAGGTATATGAACATCTCTGTACCCCTGCTTGTATTGCTAAGGTTAAACTGTATCAGGACTACAATATGGAAATTAAATCTGATATTGAGTCTTTAAATGTTTTAAAATCTGACTTTAAAAGGCTGAATCTGACTACCAAAGAAAATTGAGGAGTTAGAGAAAACTGTGTCCCTCTTAAAACATGAACACACAAACTACAAGACTCAAATCAAGGATTTAATATCCAAATTGACTGAGGCTCAAGCCCAGCTTGTCACTGCTGAGGCTCAAGCCAGGAAGTATGCTATTTCCGAGCAAAACTTCCAAGCCATTCTTGCATCATCCTCTCACTCAAACTTTGTTATCAAAACAAAGGTGGGTTGGGAACCAATGAAATTGCTCCACCACACTCTTATGAGTCTGTAAGACAACCAAGGTGTGGTACTGAAGAGCAAGAGGTTCCATCTGTTGACCCACCTTCTCAAGAGTCAAAGAGTGATGCAACTATGGAGACCATGACCATCACAGGGAAGGAACAGGTAATTATGCCCTCCCCAGCCAATGATGATCAAACCCTGACCACCAAAGCCAGAAGAAGCAGGGCTAAGGCAGCCAGAAAAACTGCCAAGAAGGTGGCTGAATCCAAGCTAAAGATAGACCCAAAGCAAAAGGGTGTATTCATATCAGCTGGATTCCAGGTGGTTGGACCTTCTGATTCTGATCAGAAAAGAGTACAGTACCAGTACTCCTATCCTACCAAAGGATCAGAAGTTACAGGGAAAGGTTGCTGATGAGGAGAAAAAGAACAAGAAACAGCAACCCTCTCATTCCCAGAAAGTTAACATTGCATGCATATTGTGTGGTCTGCAAAACCACATGGCTAAAGATTGTTACTACAATCCTGCTAGCACACATTATGCAAATAATGTTAAAAGAGAAGGAGTCAGGGAAGGTTTTCACATTTGGACCATATCAAATGGTTCAAGTGATGAAAAAGGGAAAGCTTGTTTCCGAAGCAAGGCTTTTCTCGGAAGAAAACTCTTCTTCCGAAAGAAAAAGGCTTCGGAAGTTAAAGCTGCAAAGACTCAGAAAATAAAAGATCCCCTTGAAAATCATCCCAGAAGAAGACTGCTTCGAAAAAAAGGTGGTGAAGGTCTCTTCCGAAAAGAAAGAAGCTTCGGAAGAATGCCAAGCTACAAAAGCTTCAACAAGCTCATTTATGATCAACCAAGGGATGGAATGGAAGATCAAGGAAGATGCTGTAGCCCAAACCTCTTCTTCAAAGACATATCCATTGACCCCCATGCATAAATTTTGTTCAATTATGTCACTATCATTGGAAGAACCCAAGACCAACAGGCTTGGGTTTCCAATCAAAACTAATTATCTCACCTTATGTGCAAGGACATCCATATGACAAAATAACAATATTGGATTGTAGATAGTGGATGCTCCAGGCACATGACAGGGAACAGATCTCTCCTTCAACAATTTCAACATTATGATGGAGTCCTGTCCAGTTTGGAGGTGAGGCGGAGGATATATTTCTGGCAGAGGAAGTATATCCAATGGAAAGTTAAAAGTTGACAAAGTTAATTTTGTCAAACAGCTTGAACACAATCTGTTAAGTGTTTCTCAATTCTGTGATCAAAAGCATCAAATGCTTTTCACAGAACATGAGTGCATCATTCTCAAACCTGGGATGACAATTCCTCAGGAATTGGTGCTTCTTAGATCTCCCAGGAGGGGATATGTACAAGCTTGATATGAACAATGCTTCCCCAATGGGAGAAGTATCATGCTTTCTTTCCAAAGCTGATGGTGATGAGTCAACACTATGGCATAAACGAATGTGTCATGTCAATTTTAAGACAATGAATAAATTGGCTAAAAATAACTTGGTACATGGTTTGCCTAAAAGGAATTTTTCTGCAAAGATAACTGTGTTGCTTGCCTGAAAGGGAAACAACACAGGTCTTCTCATAAATCCAAAGTTGTTAACTCTATCACCACTCCATTACACTTATTGCACATGGATCTATTTGGTCCCACAAGTATAATGAGCATTGGAAGGAAATCATATTGCCTTGTGGTAGTTGATGATTTTACTAGATTTACATGGGTATTCTTTTTAAGAACTAAAGATGAAACTGCTGAAACTTTAAAATCTTTTATTCTTAAAATAGAAAATCAAGTTGATCACAAGGTTAAAATAATTAGAAGTGATCAAGGGACTGAGTTTAAGAACTTTGTTCTTGACTCATTTTGTAACTCAAAAGGGATTGCCAGACAATACAGTGCTCCTAGAACTCCTCAACAAAATGGTGTTGCTGAGAGGAGAAATAGGACACTTATTGAGGCTGCTCGGACTATGTTAGCTGATTCAAAGCTGCCTCTAACATTCTGGGCAGAGGCAGTCAGCACTGCATGCTATGTGCAGAACAGTTCTTGTAGTAAAGCCACATGGAAAGACCCCTTATGAGTTATGGAACAAGAGGCCACCGTTCATTGGCTTTCTAAGTCCTTTGGCAGCAGGTGTACCATACTTAACACAAAAGACAATTTGGCAAAATTTGCTGAAAAGTCAGATGATGCTATCTTTGTTGGATATTCCTCCTATTCTAAACATACAGAGTTTATAATATTAAAAACCAACAATTTGAGGAATCTTCCAACATTGTAGTTAATGAGCACACTCCTTGTGTTAGGGGGAATGGCCCTGATCATATCTTTGATTTAGAATTGTTTCCAAACTATTCTAAACCATCTTGTGAGAATGTTTCAGCTGGAACAGGTGCTCAAAGTAATTCTGATGAAGATCAACTGTTTGAGCTTCCCAGACCTATTCCAAGTTCTCCAAGAGCTGCAAAAATCAAGCTCCCACTATTGAAAGATCTGACAGCATAACCATTTCAAGAGATAGTGGAACTTCAACAAGGGATTCACCTGCTGATTTTCAAATCTCTTCAGGTGATCCTGCACAACACCAAGGTGATGGAAGCAGCATTTTGAAGGAACAGGCAACTGTTAATGATGCTTCACAGCAAAGAAATGATGATGTTTCTCTTTTATTCAATCAGTCCTCATTGAATGAGCTTGAAACAACAGCTGGACCAAGTATTCAAGCTCCTGAGCAAAATATGTCCAACTTGGACTTATCTTTGCAACTGGAGGTGATTCCAAGACTCAGAATTCACAATACTCATCCAGCTGAAAACATCATAGGGGAAGTCTCTGAGGGTGTGAGAACAAGAGGACAAACTCATAATGGGAATGTCTGCTTGTACTCATGCTTCTTATCCCAAATGGAACCCAAGAAGGTGGAAGATGCCTTGAAAGATAGTAGCTGGGTTGAATCAATGCAAGAGGAGCTGCTTCAATTCAAAAGACAAAAGGTTTGGAACCTATGTCCGCTACCATCTGGTCAAGTACCTATAGGCACCAATGGGTATTCAGGAACAAAAGAGATGATAGAGGCTTGATTATCAAGAACAAGGCAAGACTGTGGTTCAAGGATACACTCAAGAGGAAGGAATCGATTATACTGATGTCTTTGCACCTGTTGCAAGACTTGAGGCAGTTAGGATCTTCCTTGCTTATGCTGCATCCAAGAATTTCACTGTCTACCAGCTTGATGTCAAGTGTGCCTTTCTATATGGGATATATAGATAGTATAAGTCTATGTATCCAGCCTCCAGGATTTGAAGACCCACAACATCCAAACTATGTGTGCAAGTTGGATAAAGCTCTATATGGGCTGCACCAAGCACCTAGGTTGTGGTATGAGACATTGTCTCAATTTCTCCTGAAGAATGGTTATACTAGAGGTACCATTGATAAGACTCTCTTCATTAGAAAGTCTGGGAAAGACATTTTGCTTGTTCAAGTCTATGTTGATGACATCATATTTGGTTCCTCAAATGACCAAATGTGCAAAGACTTTGAGAGCATTATGAAAAGAAGTTCGAGATGAGTTCCATGGGAAAAATGGACTTTTTCCTTGGAATTCAGGTAAAGCAATTGAAGGAAGGGTTCTTCATCAATCAATCTAAGTATGTCAATGATATCTTAGAACGATTTGATATGAAGGATTGTAAAGCAGCAAAGACACCTATACCCAGAAACCATGATCTCTGCCTGATTTTGAGGGGGAGGATACTGATCAACATCAGTATAAGAGCAATCATTGGTTCTCTGATGTATCTCACACAACAAGTAGACCTGATATCATGTTTGCAACTTGCATCTGTGCAAGATATCAGGCTGCTCCAAAGGTGTCTCACCTAATTGCTGCCAGAGAATCCTCAGATACCTCAAAGGAGCACCTAAATTAGGTCTCTGGTATCCAAAAATAGTGATTTTAATCTCTATGGTTACTCTGACAGCGATTATGGTGGTTGCAACATCAACAAGAAATCAACATCAGGTGGATGTCAATTTCTTGGTGGAAGGATCATCTCATGGCAATGCAAAAAGCAATCCTGTGTCTCTACATCAACTGCTGAAGCTGAATACATTGCTGCTGCTAGTTGCTGTGCTCAGCTGCTGTGGATTCAAACCAGATGATAGACTATGGATTCAACTTCATGAGCACTCCTATCCACATTGACAACAACAGTGCTATATCCATTACTGAAAATCCAGTAAAGCACTCCAAGACAAAGCACATTGATATCAGGTATCATTTCATTAGAGATATTCATGAGAAAAATCTTATCAAACTAATCAAAGTTGATTCAAATGAACAATATGCTGATTTGTTCACCAAAGCATTGATGAACAGAGATTTAAATATCTCATTACAGCTATTGGGATGATAAACATTGATTAGTTAATCTCAATTGAAAACCTTTTAATGTGTAAAGTCTTATGTCAAACAATCTAAGCCCTGTTACAAAAGATCTTTTCTAAATTTATCTAAGTATAAGTTCTTCCGAAGAGAAATTAACCCTCGGAAGATATCTTGCATATCTTCCGAAGCAAATTTCTCACAGGATAATTTTCTTCTCGGAAGAGTGTTAAGTCTCGGAAGAAGCGATTGAGTTCACCTCAGATCTACTTCCGAAGCACTTACACACTCCATCTGAAAGCAACATATACTCTCAGAAGTAAGCAATTTACCTTCGGAAGTAAATTTGCCTTCGGAAGAACTTTACCTTCGGAAATGCTTTATACTCGGAAGAAAGATTTTACTGTGTAACGGAAATCTTTTGGGCCCCACACTGTCAAAAGTAAAGATTTTGTTAATGATGTCGGATTATTTAAATGGTCTAACCTTACCGCCCATGTCACATCATCCACTGAACCCTCACATCATCTTATCCAAACCACCCTTTAAACCGCCATTTCACCCATTTAAATACTTCCGGTTAATCACTTACACTCTTTTTACCCAAATTACTGCCTGCTCTGAAAGCTTTCTTCTTCTCCAATTACCTTACTCTTACGAACTATTCTTCTTCTGTCATCTTCTTCAATGGCCTTAAACCCTCAGCACAACCAGGTCGCACTCCTTGACTCTTCAAGGGATGCTGACTTCTCAGATATCATTTCTTTCCTAGCCCAATCTCCATACTACACTGCTTTGACTGTAAACCCTACCATCTACTCAAACCAAATGTCTGAATTTTGGGCAAATGGTCGGATTGAAACCCTAAACGGGGTTCGTGTTATAAGGTCAAGCATTTGTGGCCAAGAGTTGGTCATCTCTGAACAGATCATCAGGGAGACATCTCGAGCTCCATGATGAGGGCGCCGACAGAATTCCCCAAATCAGATTTAGATAGTTCTTATCTCCAAATGGGATACGGTGGAGATGTAAGCAGGTCAACGGTCTACAAATTCAACTTCTCCTACAAGTGGAAGTTCCTGCTCATGTGGTTCTTCACTATCTATCTAACAAATCTGGGGGATGGGATCAAATCCCGTATGAACTTGGGTGCTTAGTTCACGGGTTGGTACAAAGCCTCCGCTTCAAATATTCAAGGTTTGTGCTGACTAACCTTATGGGAAATCTTCAAAGGGACACATTCTTTATGTATCCCAGGTTTCTCCAGCACATATCAACTGTGAGCTGGATCAGGGTAAGCTTGTCTGTGCAGCTGCTCTGTTTGCTCCCCAAATGAGGCCGACCATCTTCAATCTTGAAGAGAGTGTCTACCAACTACACTGGAAGAGATACCGCACTACTTCCAGGTATGATTGAGCCAATGGCTCCTGGTGACATCCCTGTTCACCCCACAGGTGATGAACCCACACCAGCACTACCCTCACAATCCCAAATCTACCTTCTCCACCCATTACTGTTACATACCAGAGACGTACCAAACGAACCCTTGTTCAATCTACTCTGATTGAACAAGCCCCTCCTCTTCAATCCAAAAAGGCTAGAGTGGAACAAAGGGCTCCCACTCAGCCAGAGGTCCACCCATCCTTCACTATTGACCTCAATATGGGTCTTGAGTCTCCTCAGTCTCAGACCCATGAGCCCAAAACCCCAGCTGATAGCCCTCAGGGTGAGTCTCTATACTCCCCTGAGCAGCCAAAAAGGGACAGCCCAATGCCTTTTGACATTGATCAAGTCCCGGGTCATTAGGTCTTCACTCCTTTTCTTTTACTGACCTTTTGACCGGAGCTGGTGAAGAGATTATGTCTCTTAAAGGCAATGAAGTTGATCCACAACACCCTCTCAAGGATCAACAGAGCCTAGAGAGACCCATTATCTCTAGCCCACACCAGCAAAGCCCTACTGAGGTGAGTCCCACTGATGTGGAGGGGACTCATGTAGATTCAGCTGCCACTACTGAAGGAGCCTCAATGGATCCTCAGGACAGTGGTAACGACAGTCAGACTGAATCTACGGCAACCATGCCCTTTGATGCCTCTGAAAGAGACATCATTGTGCAAGGGAAACCAGGGTGCCAAGAAACCACATCTGGTGGTGAGGATGAACATACCAGGTATGTTACCTCATCTCCCCGTGATTCTTCAAAAGAAGATGAGGGAAGTATGCAACTCACCATTCAAGACCTACTTTCTAAAGTCTCAACCTTGAATCAAAGGTTAAGACTTTAGAGGATAGGTCTGCCACTCAGCAACTTGAGATTGAAACTCTCAAGGCCAAACTAGCTGAGAAACAGATTGAGAGATCTGTTAGGCATGTACCAGTTCAGGTCTCCTTGACCTCTTCCTCTAGCTCATCTAGCTCTCAGGATGATGCTACCAAAAAGGGGGAGAGTGTTGAGAGACAAAGCCAAAGACAGGAAACCCAAGGTCAAGCTCTTACTTCTTTGAGCTCAAGATCCAATGCAACAAGCTGCTATCTTCCCTGAGCCTCCTCCAGTTGTCTTTCAAGTGGATCAAAGGATGCTCCAGATCTCAATAGGTTCTTCAACAAGTTCCTTTTGGAATCCCTCATAGAACAGCCCAGCCCAGATATGTCTGTGATTTACTTCGGAGCTCAAGAGCTTCAGAGGTTGAATGCACCTCCTACCACTGTAGAGGAAGTTGGTCAACCAAGGTCCAAGAGGAACCTGAGATTAACTTCGAAGGGGAAACTAGGACTGATGGCCTGAGCCAGCAACCGAAACAGTTGGGACAAAAGTGCATTTTCACAGACTTCCGAAGCACAATTCAAAGCCTCGGAAGAACAAGCTCAAACTTTCGAAGCTGAGATTGCTGCTGCGGAAGGACTATTTTCTCTTTCCGATGATCTAATAGTCACAGATGCAATTCTGGAACTTGCATCTGAGGTTAATAGGGAGGACTTTCTCAGCCAACCATTGGCTCTAACATCTGCATTGACTCCAGCTCCCCTCTACTACCCAACCTGGATCTTCTATCCAAGAACCCCAAAGTCTAGCACTTCCGAAGACATAAAGGCAAGAGGAAGATGACTTCGGAAGAGCTTCAGGAGGAAGAAAGGTTGGAGAAGCTCAAAAGGAAAGGTAGACTACCAACTGGGAAACTGTTAGCTGCAAGTACCAAAGCAGCTGCAGCCAACCAGGAGGCAGTCAACAATCGAAGAAGGGTAGAGGTTATAGACAGACTTGTCAGTCTAGGGGCTGCTTCTGAAGATGTACTCCTGCTACCATTAGAGGAGTTGATAGAGCTGGAAAGGCAACCTTGCTGCTAAAACAGCAAAAAAGAAGAGGCTGCAAGGTTGGCCTTAGAAGAGGAAAGGCAGAGAAAGGAAACGGAAGCTGATCTGCAGCTCAGGAGAGAAAGGATCACTTTCCCTCTCCAGAGGATTCTCTCAAGAGGAGTTGTCTCCACATAATAGTGATACGATCTTATGGCTCTTCAACAAAGAGCAAGATCAAATGGAGAAGGAGAGAAAGAGAGCTGCAAGGGAGAAGCTTGTGGAAAGAAGAAGAAAGAAGAAGAAGCTGGACTGTCTGCTGCCAAGAAGATAGGTGAGAAAGCCTGGATGAAGAGTTATCTCAAAGCTCACGGCTTCTCTGGCAGGCAGGTGGGTCCCATGTCTGAGAAGACTCTCCAGCGACATGTCAGTGACATCAAAGCTGACATTCGCGCGGGGAAAGGAAAGAGATGTATAGAAGGGGACAGGGGATGACCTTCAAAGCAACCTCTCAACCCAAAATCCAAACCCAACCTCAACCTGAACCTATACCTTTTCCTTCCCAATCAAAACCGAACCCACCTCTGAACCATTCACCCCTGAACCTACACCATCACACCTACCAACCTCCTCACCTCAACCACCTAAACTACCCATCATCCAACCCAAACCTTAGCCAGAACCCAAACTCCTCAACCTACCCAACAACCAATCAACCATCCCCTCAGCCTTCCAAACATCTCTCTATGGAGAATTCAAGGCGGCCAAGACTAAGCTCATCAACTGTACAACTCTGAGCGACATCTCCTGTGAGGAGGATTCAGTCAACTTGACTTATGTTGATGGATCCTCAAGTTCCCTCACAAGAGATGAGTTTCTTGATCTGCCCAGAGGAACTTTGGACCAAGCTGCAAAACTCCTTGGCCTCAATTCAGATTCATTGAATGAGAAAGAAAAGAAGCTGAGGAGAAAGCTGGTGACTCTACTGGATACAAAGAAAGGAGATAGGGTACCAAGACAACCTCTTGCACCCAGAAAGAAGATAATCCAGTGGAGGTTCGAAGACTCTTCTCACAACTTTGTTGTTGAAGAGAGAATGAATGGAGAGCTAAACAGGCTGAATGCCTCATCTCTGTTACACTTAAGCAGGTCGACATTGCTGAGTTAGCAGAGAAACCATTCTCCAACCCTTCAAACTCCAATGTAGTTGCCCACATCAGAAATCATCTAGGCAGCCTTCATATGGCCGAGCTTACTGCTAGAAGCAAGGTTGAAGAGGAGTTGAAACTGAGAGAGGAGGAGGAAAGGAATGGATCAGCAACCAAAGGCAAAGCCTTTCTTCAAATGGTTGAAGGTCCTGAACTTGAGACCATAGTTAGATGGGAGTATGACTATAACTCCCGTCAACTAACTCTCTTCAGGGGGTCACAACAAAGGGTACATGTCATTCAAAGTGATAGACTGTATTTCCTATCCACGAATGACTTGTACAAGCTTCTCATCACTACTTCCGGGAAGAACAGAGAGACAGACAAATACTTTTGTCCCTGGTTCTGAAAGCTTTGAGAAGCAGAAATAAGTGAAGTTTTGGTAGCATCAGCCTAGGGGGAGTTTGTTGGATCTAGAGAGGCTGTTGCAACCAAAACTAAGTCACTTAGAAGATTTTGAGTACAACATACAAAGGACTTCCGAAGCTAAGTATGGAACTTCCGAAGGAAGAAGGAGCTCTTCCGAAGTCTAAGTGTAAAATGTACTTCCGAAGGAAAACTCCAACTTCCGAAGACAAAGAAGCTACTTCCGAAGATCAAGACTTAAAAGACAAATATCTGAAGTCAACTTCCGAATTACAAGAAGTCCTCAAAGCCTCGGAAGCATAGAAGCATCTTCCGAAGTATAAGTAGCTTCGGAAGAACTTGTTCTTCCGAAGCCAGTTAACCTTCGGAAGACACTCCTATTATCCAGTGGACATAAGTATGGCATGTCTGACACTCCGCTGCAAATCTCTGAGATACTGCATGGCGTTTTCTCAAAAGCCATGTAGTTGACCATACTTTAATCTACTGTTTACCTTTTTATGTTAAGTACAGTTGCCATCTTTAGTTGGTGACAAAAGGTAAGTCATGGACATGTCATGACTACCATATCTTAGATAATACTTTATCTAAGATACCTTAACTATAGCATTGTAGTATATGCTTTAGTCGTAGGTTTCCAGCTGGTATCAAGTATAACCGGCTGTAGGATCTAGTATATATAGTTTCTCATTGTAACTCTTGTTTCATGCTTGTAAGTGTCTTGTAATCTTGAGTTGAGAAGTAATATATACAAGTACCTTGAAAATATATTTCTGCTTGTTCCTTTGATTACTTATTATACTATTATCAACTCTTGTTAAAGGCATTGCTTCATCTCATTTGAGTGTTATTATAAGCGAGTTTGAGAGAATCACAAGTGTTTAAGTGACAAACCCGATCCTGCAATTGGTATCAGAGCTTTTAGGCTCTTGATTGTGAGATCTTACCATCCTAATCAATAGTTTTTCACTCCTCCTTATACCTCACTCAAATGGCCCTCAACAATCTGAAGTGAGATGGGAACGATGACCAAAGCTCCCATCATCGCCCCTGAAAACTTCAGGTCTTAGAGCAGAAGAATGGAAGGCTTCATCAGGTACCAGGAAGCAAGATGTGGCAATCCATTGTTAATGGCCCGTATAAGCCAAAAGTAGCTGGTGGAAACGGTGCCATGATCGAGAAGGCTGTTGAAGATTATTCTGATGAAGATAGGAAGAAGCTTGACATAGACAGCAATGCTATGACTGTTCTTATGACTGCAATCCTAAACTCCATCATGGTGGGGTTTGAGCATTGTAAGTCTGCCAAAGAACTCTTTGATGCTCTTGCTCAAATGTACTCAAGCTCGAATGATTCAAAGAAGGACTCACTGAAGCAGCAGTTTGAGAACTTCACCTATGTTGCTGGAGAGACTCTTAGCCAGCAATATTTCAGGTACATGGATCTTATCTCTTCCCTTCAATCTGTGGGAATCACTCATGACTCAGAGACCTTACTAGAAAGTTTATGAGTGCTTTACCCAATGAGTGGACATTCTACCGTGTCTCCATCAAGAGAACAGAAAATTTGAATACACTCCCATGACTGAACTCTATGGATCCTTGATGGATACCGTTTGGAAATGGAAAGCAAGAGGGGTCACCAGACAAGCAGACCCTTGAGTCTTCCTGCTAGCAACGCTTTAATGGTTGCTGAAGGCTCAGGCATCTCCCAGTCTCAGCAGTCCTGACCTAACCTACACCCAGCAGCCATCTTGTTCATCTGGGCCTTATATCACATTTCCTGAGACTCCAAGGTCTCAACAAGCTCAGCAAAGCTCCTTTCAGGAGGGCTGTGCATTTGTCTCAGGGAGTGGACACTCAAATGATTATCATACTGCTTTGATGATCTAGAGTGTTTTAAAGCCGGATGACATAGAGTATGTGGACATAGTCCAACAAATGGCCCTTCTAACCTACAGAGCGAAGAAGTTCTTCAAAAGAACTGGAAGGCAATTCCCTCAAAACCCAATCACCAGCAAGTTTGGGTTTGACAAGCAAGACCAAATGTTACAACTGTAACCAACTTGGTCATTTTTCAAGGGAATGCAAGGCTCCCCAGTCCAACCCGGGAACCTCACAGGCCTCCACACATCCTTCTACACCAACCCCACCGGAAAGTCAACTGAAACTCCAGCAATGGCTCAAGAAGTTGACTGGAGCTTCATGGTTCAAGATGTGACTCCTGCTCAAGCACTCATGGCAGGAACAGATGAAAACAAGGTATATGAACATCTCTGTACCCCTGCTGTATTGCTAAGGTTAAACTGTATCAGGACTACAATATGGAAATTAAATATGATATTGAGTCTTTAAATGTTTTAAAATCTGACTTTAAAAGGGCTGAATCTGACTACCAAAAGAAAATTGAGGAGTTAGAGAAAACTGTGTCCCTTTTAAAACATGAACACACAAACTACAAGACTCAAATCAAGGATTTATATCCAAATTGACTGAGGCTCAAGCCCAGCTTGTCACTTGCTGAGGCTCAAGCCAGGAAGTATGCTATTCCGAGCAAAACTTCCAAGCCATTCTTGCATCATCCTCTCACTCAAAACTTTGTTATCAAAACAAAGGTGGGTTGGGAACCAATGAAATTGCTCCACCACACTCTATGAGTCTGTAAGACAACCAAGGTATGGTACTGAAGAGCAAGAGGTTCCATGTGTTGACCCACCTTCTCAAGAGTCAAGAGTGATGCAACTATGGAGACCATGACCATCACAGGGAAGGAACAGGAAATTGTGCCCTCCCCAGCCAATGATGATCAAACCCTGACCACCAAAGCCAGAAGAAGCAGGGCTAAGGCAGCCAGAAAAACTGCCAAGAAGGTGGCTGAATCCAAGCTAAAGATAGACCCAAAGCAAAAGGTGTATTCATATCAGCTGGATTCCAGGTGGTTGGACCTTCTGATTCAGGAAAAGAGAACAGTACCAGTACACCTATCCTACCAAAGGATCAGAAGTTAAAGGGAAAGGTTGCTGATGAGGAGAAAAAGAACAAGAAACAGCAACCTTCTCATTCCCAGAAAGTTAACATTGCATGCATAATGTGTGGTCTGCAAAACCACATGGCTAAAGATTGTTACTACAATCGTGCTAGCACACATTATGCAAATAATGTTAAAAGAGAAGGAGTCAGGGAAGGTTTCACATTTGGACCATATCCTATGGTTCAAGTGATGAAAAAGGGAAAGCTTGTTTCCGAAGCAAGGCTTTTCTCGGAAGAAAACTCTTCTTCCGAAAAGAAAAAGGCTTCGGAAGTTAGAGCTGCAAAGACTCAGAAAAAAAAAGAGTCCCCTTGAAACCATCCTAGAAGAAGACTGCTTCGGAAGAAAAGGTGGTGAAGGTCTCTTCCGAAAAGAAAGAAGCTTCGGAAGAATGCCAAGCTACAAAAGCTTCAACAAGCTCATCTTCTATGATCAACCAGGGATGGAATGGAAGATCAAGGAAGATGCTGTAGCCCAAACCTCTTCTTCAAAGACATCCATTGAACCCCCATGCATAAATTTCGGTTCAATTATGTCACTATCATTGGAAGAACCCAAGACCAACAAGGCTTAAGTTTCCAATCAAAACTATTATCTCACCTTATGTGCAGGACATCCATATGACAAGAATAACAAATCTGGATTGTAGATAGTGGATGCTCCAGACACATGACAGGGAACAGATCTCTCCTTCAACAATTTCAACATTATGATGGAGGTCCTGTCCAGTTTGGAGGTGAGGCCGGAGGATATATTTCTGGCAGAGGAAGTATATCCAATGGAAAGTTAAGTGTTGACAAAGTTAATTTTTAAAACAGCTTGAACATAATCTGTTAAGTGTTTCTCAATTCTGTGATCATAGCATCAAATGCTTTTCACAGAACATGAATGCATCATTCTCAAACCTGGGATGACAATTATTCTTAGATCTCCTAGGAGAGGGGATATGTACAAGCTTGATATGAACAATGCTTCCCCAATGGGAGAAGTATCATGCTTTCTTTCCAAAGCTGATGGTGATGAGTCAACACTATGGCATAAACGAATGTGTCATGTCAATTTTAAGACAATTAATAAATTGGCTAAAAATAACTTGGTACATGGTTTGCCTAAAAAGGAATTTTTCTGCAAAGATAACTGTGTTGCTTGCCTGAAAGGGAAACAACACAGGTCTTCTCATAAATCCAAAGTTGTTAACTCTATCACCACTCCATTACACTTATTGCACATGGATCTATTTGGTCCCATAAGTATAATGAGCATTGGAAGGAAATCATATTGCCTTGTGGTAGTTGATGATTTTACTAGATTTACATGGGTATTCTTTTTAAGAACTAAAGATGAAACTGCTGAAACTTTAAAATCTTTTATTCTTAAAATAGAAAATCAAGTTGATCACAAGGTTAAACTAATTAGAAGTGAAGGGACTTTAAGAGTTACTCAGAACAAGAGCTGAGATCAAACGTAAGTAACTCAAAGGGATTGCCAGATAATACAGTGCTCCTAGAACTCCTCAACAAAATGGTGTTGCTGAGGAGAAATAGGACACTTATTGAGGCTGCTCGGACTAAGTTAGTTGATTCAAAGTTGCCTCTAACATTCTGGGCAGAGGCAGTCAGCACTGCATGCTATGTGCAGAACAGAGTTCTTGTAGTAAAGCCACATGGAAAGACCCCCTTGTGAGTTATGGAACAAGAGGGCACCGTTCATTGGCTTTCTAAGGTCCTTTGGCAGCAGGTGTACCATACTTAACACAAAAGACAATTTGGCAAAATTTGCTGAAAAGTCAGATGATGCTATCTTTGTTGGATATTCCTCCTATTCTAAAACATACAGAGTTTATAATATTAAAAACCAACAATTTGAGGAATCTTCCAATATTTTAGTTAATGAGCACACTCCTTGTGTTAGGGGGAATGGCCCTGATCATATCTTTGATTTAGAATTGTTTCCAAACTATTCTAAACCATCTTGTGAGAATTTTTCAGCTGGAACAGGTGCTCAAAGTAATTCTGATGAAGATCAACTGTTTGAGCTTCCCAGACCTATTCCAAGTTCTCCAAGAGCTGCAACAAATCAAGCTCCCACTATTGAAAGATCTGACAGCATAACCATTTCAAGAGATAGTGGAACTTCAACAAGGGATTCACCTGCTGATTTTCAAATCTCTTCAGGTGATCCTGCACAACACCAAGGTGATGGAAGCAGCATTTTGAAGGAACAGGCAACTGTTAATGATGCTTCGCAGCAAAGAAATGATGATGTTTCTCTTTCATTCATTCAGTCCTCATTGAATAAGCTTGAAACAACAGCTGGACCAAGTATTCAAGCTCCTGAGCAAAATATGTCCAACTTGGACTTATCTTTGCAACTGGAGGTGATTCCAAGACTCAGAATTCACAATACTCATCCAGCTGAAACACATCATAGGGGAAGTCTTTGAGGGTGTGAGAACAAGAGGACAAACTCATAATGGGAATGTCTGCTTGTACTCATGCTTTTTATCCCAAATGGAACCCAAGAAGGTGGAAGATGCCTTGAAAGATAGTAGCTGGGTTGAATCAATGCAAGAGGAGCTGCTTCAATTCAAAAGACAAAAGGTTTGGAACCTATGTCCGCTACCATCTGGTCAAGTACCTATAGGCACCAAATGGATATTCAGGAACAAAAGAGATGATAGAGGCTTGATTATCAAGAACAAGACAAGACTGGTGGTTCAAGGATACACTCAAGAGGAAGGAATCGATTATACTGATACCTGTTGCAAGACTTGAGGCAGTTAGGATCTTCCTTGCTTATGTTGCATCCAAGAATTTCATTGTCTACCAGCTTGATGTCAAGTGTGCCTTTCTATATGGGGATATAGATAGGGAAGTCTATGCACGCCAGCCTCCAGGATTTGAAGACCCACAACATCCAAACTATGTGTGCAAGTTGGATAAAGCTCTATATGGGCTGCACCAAGCATCTAGGCTGTGGTATGAGACATTGTCTTAATTTCTCCTGAAGAATGGTTATACTAGAGGTACCATTGATAAGAATCTCTTCATTAGAAAGTCTGGGAAAGACATTTTGCTTGTTCAAGTCTATGTTGATGACATCATATTTGGTTCCTCAAATGACCAAATGTGCAAAGACTTTGAGAGCATTATGAAAAAGAAGTTCGAGATGAGTTCCATGGAAAAATGGACTTTTTCCTTGGAATTCAGGTAAAGCAATTGAAGGAAGGGTTCTTCATCAATCAATCTAAGTATGTCAATGATATCTTAGAACGATTTGATATGAAGGATTGTAAAGCAGCAAAGACACCTATACCCAGAAACCATGATCTCTGCCCTGATTCTGAGGGGGAGGATACTGATCAACATCAGTATAGAGCAATTATTGGTTCTCTGATGTATCTCACAGCAAGTAGACCTGATATCATGTTTGCAACTTGCATCTGTGCAATATCAGGCTGCTCCAAAGGTGTCTCACCTAATTGCTGCCAAGAGAATCCTCAGATACCTCAAAGGAGCACCAAAATTAGGTCTTTGGTATCCAATAACCAATCAAACCATCCCCTCAGCCTTCCAAACATCTCTCTATGGAGGAATTCAAGGCGGTCAAGACTAAGCTCATCAACTGTACAACTCTGAGCGACATCTCCTGTGAGGAGGATTCAGTCAACTTGATTTATGTTGATGGATCCTCAAGTTCCCTCACAAGAGATGAGTTTCTTGATCTGCCTAGAGGAACTTTGGACCAAGCTGCAAAACTCCTTGGCCTCAATTCAGATACATTGAATGAGGAAGAAAAGAAGCTGAGGAGAAAGCTGGTGACTCTACTGGATACAAGAAAGGAGATAGGGTACCAAGACAACCTCTTGCACCCAGAAAGAAGATAATCCAGTGGAGGTTCGAAGACTCTTCTCACAACTTTGTTGTTGAGAGAGAGAATGGAGAGCTAAACAGGCTGAATGCCTCATCTCTGTTACACTTAAGCAGGTTCGACATTGCTGAGTTAGAAGAGAAACCATTCTCCAACCCTTCAAACTCCGATGTAGCTGCCCACATCAGAAATCATCTAGGCAGCCTTCATATGGCCGAGCTTACTGCTAGAAGCAAGGTTGAAGAGGAGTTGAAACTGAGAGAGGAGGAGGAAAGGAAAGGATCAGCAACCAAAGCAAAGCCTTTCTTCAAATGGTTGAAGGTCCTGAACTTGAGACCATAGTTAGATGGGAGTATGACTATAACTCCCGTCAACTAACTCTCTTCAGGGGGTCACAACAGAGGGTACATGTCATTCAAAGTGATAGTCTGGATCTCCTATCCACGAATGACTTGTACAAGCTTCTCAGCACTACTTCCGGGAAGAACAGAGAGACAGACAAATATCTTTTGTCCCTGGTGCTGAAAGCTTTGAGAGCAGAAATAAGTGAAGTTTTGGTAGCATCAGCCTAGGGGGAGTTTGTTGGATCTAGAGAGGCTGTTGCAACCAAAACTAAGTCACTTAGAAGATTTTGAGTACAACATACAAAGGACTTCCGAAGCTAAGTATGGAACTTCCGAAGGAAGAAGGAGCTCTTCCGAAGTCTAAGTGTAAAATGTACTTCCAAAGGAAAACTCCAACTTCCGAAGACAAAGAAGCTACTTCTGAAGATCAAGACTTAAAGACAAAAATCTGAAGTCAACTTCCGAAGTACAAGAAGTCCTCAAAGCCTCGGAAGCATAGAAGCATTTTCCGAAGTATAGTGGCTTCGGAAGAACTTGTTCTTCCGAAGCCAGTTAACCTTCGGAAGACACTCCTATTATCCAGTGGACATAAGTATGGCCTGTCTGACACTATTCCGCTGCAAATCTCTGAGATACTGCATGGCGTTTTCTCAAAGACATGTAGTTGACCATACTTTAATCTACTGTTTACCTTTTTATGTTAAGTACAGTTGCCATCTTTAGTTGGTGACAAAAGGTAAGTTATGGACATGTCATGACTACCATATCTTAGATAATACTTTATCTAAGATACCTTAACTATAGCATTGTAGTATATGCTTTGTCGTAGGTTGTCCAGCTGTATTTTTTCAGTCTATATGTATAACCGGCTGTAGGATCTAGTATATATAGTTTCTCATTGTACTCTTGTTTCATGCTTGTAAGTGTCTTGTAATCTTGAGTTGAAAAGAATATATACAAGTACCTTGAAAATATATTCTGCTTGTTCCTTTGATTACTTATTATATTACTATCAACTCTTGTTAAAGGCATTGCTTCATCTCATTTGAGTGTTATTATAAGCGAGTTTGAGAGAATCACAAGTGTTTAAGTGACAAACCCGATCCTGCAAACTCCCTCAGCAACGCTGACTTTTATGAGTTTCCAGTTGGCAGGTGAGCATTGCTGAGGATGGCGCGGGACAGCTACTCGGCTCATTTTGAATGGCATCCATATTTATAATGTTTTGTGATGTAATGCTACTATTATTTTGTAACTTGATAACGATGTATTATTTTGCAAAAGCTTTTATGATGAAATGGAATGTTGTTTTAATGTTTCCGCTGCGGTGTTTCTTCAAGTTAATGAAATTATATGTTTTATGTGCAATGATTTGCCAACTGTAAGCGTCCCGAGAATGGAGCCTTACAATTTACATTAAACAATTTGCGGTGTACTGGTTATTAATGTACATGATACTACGAATGTGTAACGAACTGAATTTCGAATACTCGAATAAATCTAGTCAAATTATTGAAATTTTGATTTTTAAAATGGATCCAAGATTAACAAACCAGGGTAGATCGGACTGGCGGCAACACCGAATCCCGGTCGGACCGGCCGTTCCAATCCTAGCGTGAAAACATTGCTTTTTAAATAATTTCCCTTTGCTATTTTATAAATCATTATATCCTTTTTACAATGGTTTTTTTTTTTATAAATTACACCATTAAACTTGTAACATGTTTTCTCTTTATTTATGTTATATTCTTGGAAGAAAAATTCGAAGTTCAGTTCTTACACCCGTGTAAGTAGCAGTTACGTTGTTTGTAGCGTGGTCTTATACTAGTGTAAAAAAATTTCTCTTTTTTACAAATATTTTCCCCTCTTTTTAAAAAATCTTACCTTTCTTTTAAAAACCTTGATTATTTTCATATACGATCATTTTTTTGATAAAAATGACACTATAAGATTTAATGCTTTTATATCCTTTATTCGAGTATACTTTTGCTATATATACTTTTAAAATTCTATAACGTTTATAGTTACATCAGTGTAACCCTAACTTACATTGTTTTAAGAAAGCAGATAAGTTGGTTTAAAAGGACAAGTACATCTGTGTAATGAACAATTATGTTCGTGTAACGTATAGAAAACAACAGAAACGAGCTTTCATAAAAAACATAGACATTACCACACAAATTCATATCACAAAAATGCATGAACCTATGATGATGAGGGTTACAATAATGAAACGTATGGTTACACTAATGGAACATGATGGTGATAGTGATAATATTATGTGATTGGTTAGTAAAGATTAGAGTAGCTTCCTGTTAAGATTTCACTAACCTATCAACTAGTCCATAGGTTAATCATGGGCGATTTACATATATCAAGAAGATAAATATAAAAAATTCATGTTAACCATTTCAAGTTGAACAATGTAAATATTAACATGCATTCCATCGACCTATGTTATCCAAATTACGATTGTAAAAGTAGCATTGAGCTAGCAAGTCCAAGACAAACTATAAGCAATAATATATCAAAACATATCAAATAAAATAGTTATCTTAAACATATGTAAAAGGATGCGCAAGTATAGATCTATCCTAAAAACTCAAACTTTACATGATGTGGTACCACGCTCCTTACACATAAATATACAAATTTCATGAACACATATTTAAACAAGTAGTTTTTTAACAATTCAAGCATAAGTATGTGTTAATTTGAATAATCACTTAATATCCTTACACACATGTTCATTGGAAGATAATTATACCAACATCATCACAACATATGTGAAAGGATGCACAAGTATAGATCTATCATAAGAACTCAAACTTTACCTGATGTGGTACCATGGTCCTTGCACATAAATATACAAATTTCATGAACACATATTTTAAAAAGTATGTGTTAATTTGAATAATCACTTAATATCCTTACATACATGTTCATTGAAAGATAATTACACCAACATTATCACAATCACATAAGCATTCTAAAATCCCTTTTAAGTCATCAAATATTAACTAAGCTTCATTATAATCAAACCAATAAATAAGAGTCTAGCTCATGACACAAGATAAGACAACAAAAAATCTAAAATATCTAGCAAGAAACATGGTAAGAACAAGAGAAATTCAAAACCAAACCAAGCTAGATGTGCTAGATGCTTCCTTGATCCTTCCTTGGAGTTATTTGCCTTCCAAAATAGTGTTAGAATGGTTGAAAATGGATTAGTAACGAGTTGGGATAGCAAGGATTCATCCCCAAAAGTGTTCCCAATAAAGGAGGGCTACATTCATAAACTTTTGAAGGGATTACGGTCGTGCCTAGTACATCGGCTACTACAAAATAGTCTCTAACAACTGTACGCCTATTTTGGGTTAGTTTTGGTCTAACACGACCGTGCCTAGGGATTTTTCACTTTGATGTTATATAGGATTGAAAATTTGGAGGGTGGGCGAAAACGGAGCTTAATTTCGAGTTGCAACGAAGCAGGAAAGTGCAAAACAAGTTCATACTCGGTTACATTGTACATTTAGCCTTTTTTAGAAGTTTGGCACCGTCATGTTAGACGAGGCATGATTGTGCCCAAGTATGGGCACCTTTGTGTTTGGGTTGGAGACTAGATTTGTAGCTCTATGATCGGTCAACTCTTTATCAGCCTTCATTGACATATGTAGGCGTGGTCGTTTAGTTTGGTGCGGTTGCGCCTCCTAGGGTTTCTAAAGTGCGTGCGCGCTACTGAGTGTGTTTCTGAGGTCTTTGGCTAACATGGTCGTGCCTGGCCCGGGCGCGGTTATGGTCGCACTGTTGAGCATGTTTCCAAGGTCTTTAGCTAGTATGGTTATGCATGGCGCGGGCGCGCTTAGGGCCAATTTTCTCATAATCTTTGCTTTATGATCCGGAAATTCTAAATGGAGATAAAAGGGTGTTGAAAACATGCATAAATCTAATCATATTAATGATCCTTCAAACAAATATTTGATCATTTATTCTTATCATTCAAGTAACTTGTAATTAACTTCTATTTCGAACAAAGTTTGTATGATTGCCCATTAACGACGGATCAATATGCGTATTTTGGGTCTGGAGTCATTAGGTAAAAGTATAAGTAAATGAAGTAAATAACACTTGTCTATATATTTTGTAGTCCTTAAGTGTATGATTAACTAAACTAATGATCAAATGGTCTAATGATATGATGTTTGCCTTTACAACAATGTTGTGGCTTTAAATTCTTTATAGTGCAAAGTTAGGTTGAATAAGATGTAAAAAAAATTATGTTAAAAAAATATATATGATTAGTTTGTTATAAATTTAAGACTTGATTCTAAATCATGTTTATGGCTACTAAATCCGTACTTCTAACAATCGTTAAGTTAGTTATGAATAAAAGAAATCATCATTTTTCAAAAATATGACAACAACTTGTGTTTTTAAAATATTGTTACAAATAGTATCACCGCCCTACCCTTTCTTAGTGGCACGGAATAGTTCATAAGTGACCATGCTTATGAAACGGCAACATAGTTTTAATACTTTTTCGGTAATTAACTTAACATATAAATTGATTGTTCTCTACTAACATTTAATATTTAATCTTTTTTCATCTGAATACACAGTTTTTGTAATAAAAAAATCAACATTGTGGCATAAAGTTAAATGAAAATCGAGTTTCAAAATAAAAATATCTTTTGGTCTAGTAATTGTCTTTAGCACATGCTCCAGTAAATAAGTGTCACACCCATCATATGAGATGACTATGTTACAATGCATGATCATTTACGCATTGACAATTTCAAAAGTCATATGCTTAAATATAACAGGACGTGCTATATTATTTCACATAGTGTTCTAATTTGGAAATTCTTATCGAATGATAAGCGAATATAAAAACTATACTCAAATAACTTCGACGTAACATATTGTATGTTATGACTATAAAGGTAAAATGCTATGTCGCGTTTATTTTCATACAAGTACACTTCAAAAAAGTATATTCATGGAGTCAATTGTTACCATCATCCATGAAAATATTCAATTCAGAAACATGAATGGTGGTATGCAATTTCATGAAACTGTATTAATAGGCTATATCAAGAAAGAAACAACTACCTCATATTGACTGTTGGTTCTACTGTATGAAATACTGTATTTTTTGTACAACGAATGATCTGGCTGCGGCTGCACACTATGGTTGGTTTTCCTGTTGAGGTGGCTGAGGATTATCTTGTTGATGTGGCTGTGATGGCTGATTTTGCTGCTGAACCATGAATTGAGGTTGTATGAACTGCTGCACAAAACGAACCGCTTCTTGGGTCCGTGGCTGCTGCTGCGCGATCGGACTCATAATACTCTCGTACAAACCACCCAATGATAAAGTGAGTTCTGAAGGTCCATCATCATCAAAACCTTTGTTAATACTCATATCATAGTCCATCGATTGCTGCTTATGTTGATCATGATGGAGCGGAGATCTCCCTAACAATTCCAGCTCAACCAATTGCTTTTTATGCTGAGAAGTCCATGCTAGCTGATCGCGCAAGCAATTCGCCAGTTCTTCTCTGGCAGTGTGTAACTCAGCCTCAACTTTCTTTAACCTTTCCTCAAGAGAATTGATCTGAGGCGAACAACCATAAATCGGGTCATTTGACCGTCCTATTGACTCATGTACAAGGGAACTAGCAGTGGCTGCTCTCTGGGAAACAGGGGTCTCGAGGAGGATTCTTGCAGCATTGTCGGCTCCATAGAGTTCTTTTACGCACTCGAATTTATAAAAATCCTCCAGTGTGAAGTAGGGTGCAAACACGCACCCTTCATCACAAATATGACCAAGAGAGAAGCAAGCAGCACACGGAAACCTTGTGGACCACATTTCTTTATCCATTTTGCTTATCTTCACAAGTGCATAACAAGAATTTACACATTTCATGTTAAAGAACTTGGATGATCTACTTACGGATGCCTTCGAATGAATGAATTGAAAATGTGCATTTATGCTAAAAAAATTTAAGAACACCATCATCATCATACATCAACAACAACAATGGCAAGTCAAAATTATAGATTATTATGTAGATTGTTTATTTATAAAGCGACCTCACAGTGCATTGAATTAATATTTTCAAAATCAAATCAGATCAAAATCAGGAACTGCTAAGAAATAGACTTTATTGTGTAAGTTGCAACAATATCCCTTATTCTCCAAGAATTTACTCATTTCAATCATGAATTTGAAATTTTAGACTCAAGATTGGATGATTTTATACAAATATTTCATGTTCTTGCATCGAAATTAACAATTACAAATCAATATTACAGATTATGATTACGTAGATTGTTTATTTATACATCAATCGACTTTTGGAGAAGACGAAAATGAGCAACAGTAACAAATATTTGATTTCTAGATCAGATATTCAGAATCAAATCCACCAAAACTCCGAAAAATCAACAACTGCTATGAAAACGGAATCAATTTTGTTCTAGCAATCAATAACGAGAAACTCGATCTCACCTAATTAACGTTTCGATTTCGTTGAAAACCTCCGAGATCTCGTTTATCTTCTCTTCTCCGACACAAATTCCGTATCACCTGCAAATTAGAGAGAAAACAACGATCAACGATGACAAATACATCGATTATCAGCAACATTATGTCGAATCCAGTGTACCTAACGTAGAGATTTGAGGACTATGATTAAACTACAATAATCGCTTGATCGATCTTCAAAACGTTCAATATCGCAAACAAATTGGATAATATCGAGTAGAAGCTTCTTCGAATTGAAGAAACTACACACACACTAAAACACGCAGAAGAACTATTGAAGAAACTAACAAACGATAACGACGACGCCATGAGAGCCTGTGTGTGGTGCATATATGGTTTCAACAGTTGGATTTGAAATTCAGAGTTTGTTACAGATTCGTATATGAATTGTTATTTTATTGTTGTTACAAGATAACTGAACATATGAACACATGTTATAATGATCATTGATATCAGGTGCTTCCCAATTCTCAACATTGTTCTTGATGTTATCAAACTGAAATCCAGGGCTGTTTGATTTGCTTCTGACCCGGTCAAAATGTCTGACCGGGTCAAAATGTCTGACCCACTGACCCGGTCAGACAATTTGGCCGGTCAGCGTGTTTGATTATCACATTTTTGCGTCTGACCCAGTCCGACGCCACTGACCCATGCCTATTTTCCTTCTTACCTGGTCAGTTTTGAAACAAGCTCTTACCCGGTCATCACCTTCTGACCGAGTAAGAGCAATCAAACAGCCTCTTAATCTGATATAGGTCCTAGCCCGAGACCCGAGGCAACCCGACCCGACAAATCTGTTTAAACCAAGACCAGGGAATTTTTCGGTTGTGGGTTTCTCCTAAGAGGCTTGTGGGTGTAATCTTCATTGAGAAGCAACAGATGTGTCCGATAATTAGATAACAGATATCCCACATAGCAGATTCATACAATTATCAATAAAAAAAAGAGTGAACTTGCATTTCTCTATCTGTGATTTGGTCATATTTATTATTTTTATTTTAATTTTTTTTTTGCATATGACTCCCCAATGTTTTGAAAAGTTGCAATTTCCATCCAAAAACATTAACTCTGTTAATTTAAAATGTTAAACATGTAAATTGAAAATACTACCCTTTAAAATACAAATAAAAACCCCCAATTCAAGTGGAATTGTATCACGATATAGAAGAGAGACGACTATAGACGATGGTCTTTATTATAAAAACCCTTTACAATAGCTTCCTGATAGCCAGGAGAAACTAGATCCATGCTCCTCCCCATAGATGAAAGTGATTCAATCGATGATGAAAAGTTCAAAGATCAAATAATGAAAGATCTGATCTAGGTTTTATGAATGGAACAATAATATATTATTAGAAATTTAACAGCAATACGTAAACATAAATTAGAATTTTATGTTATTATATGAAACAATATATAGTTACCGCTTTAATGATGGATATTTAACATTTTAAATTACGGGGTAACGTTTTGTATGAAAATCAACTTTTCAAAACCTTAGGGAGACAAATACAAAAAATTCTTTCTTGAATGAAAATAACTAATGTGCACAAACCACATAGAGTAAAACGACAATTCACTAAAAAAACTATTTATAGAAGTTTTTATCATATTTTCGTTTACTAGTTCCAAAATTTTCTTTTTAACAAAGTATGTAGTGGAAGTGGAAACAAAAGTTATGTTTGATTACATGCTAATTTTGTTCAAAAGTGGCGTTTAAAAGTTGTAACAATACATTTACATGATTATAATGACTCATAATTGATAAAAGAGTAATCTTGAAAGTGTGTTTGTATTCGATCATGAACCCACCTTACCGTTTTTTGTTAAAATATATGACTATTCCCATTCAAGGTTAAACACATAATTTGAGTAAACATTTTTTAATTTGATTTTTTTTTCTCTTTATATGTCAGTATTGGGCTGAAGAAATCTTGAACTGAAAATGTGTAGCTAAGCTAGAGCTTATTGTTATTCAAAAGAGTTTATTTGACATGTTATGATACTTGTGTATTTAAAAAGAGTTTCAAGACTGAAACCCTAACTAGTTGCTCCCATTTTGTTTTGTTCAAGAGGTTCTCTTTCACATCGTCATTTTTTTATCTGGTTCTAGGGTGTCATCATTCATTTTGATGAACCTTCCTATTGTCTCAATAGTTGTTTGTTCATATAGGTCATTGTATTGAGTATTGTGTGATTTGTTTTCATTCCTATTGTTCAAGTTGTTCTCCACAGCTATGCATCTTGATTAGTGAACTCTTGTATTTGTTTTTGATAGTTTTGTAATAAAATTGACAATTTCTGATTCTTTATTCATTATCTTTTACCTGAAAATGTTTAACTCTAAAGATAAGTGAATGCTTTTAAAAATCCTTTAAACAAAATTGAATCGTATAATTTTTTAAAAAGTTCAAGGACCAACGTACCATATGCCACCGACGTATGGTAGCCACCCTGTCAGGATATTGGACATACGACCCGCGTACAACAAGAATCTAATGTATGATACGACCAAGGAGTTAACTAAGGACACCAATGGTTAGAATATCCAACCAATTATAGTTTGAAGCGGCCTCTAAGCTTGCATTTCATAGTACCTTGTCATGTCTTTTTGGTTTTTCAGACTTAGAATGTATACATCTATGACATCAAAAGTGTTACGTACAAAACATTCTAGAGATTCGTTCAACTTAGAAAATTATATAACTCACGATGAACAATAAGATTAGTCACTCGATGAGATTCAATAGTGAAAATGTAAGATAACATTACCTATTCAAAGTTCCTACCTCTTGATCCATGTTGGCTCCGTTGACCTTTAAAAAGTCAAACTAACCATTTGCACAACCATTAACCGAATTATCTACTTCATTACATTTAATCACACACAAATTATATCTATCATGATGTGGGAATCATTCCATCTCACATTAACCGAATTATCTACTACATTACATTCAATCACACACAAATTAATCTGTCATGATGTGGGAATCATTCCATCTCATGCCAATACTTGTGTGATCTTCGTCACCATCACATTAACATTCAGCATTTATAGCAGAATTTGAAGCATAATGGATTCTAGATTAAAACAGCTGCAAAAGTCAATTTTACAGACTAATTCTTTCTTGTTATACAACATATTTTACCAACTCTGTTTTTACAGCTTCCGGACATGTCATTAACCTGTTACCTAATGTCAATATAGCTTTCCCTAACACCCATACAAATGACCAGTTACCATATCACCCATATTGCTTGGAACTTACCGTATCTATCTATGCGATCACTTGACCGATTCACTTTAGTATTTTCAGACCTGACATTTAGACCCAAAGAATGCTGTGATTCAGCTGCAAATTGTGAACTTATAAAACAGCTTGACCTGTTTTAGTCCAAACATAGTCCAAACCCTTTTAAACCCATTACCCAACCCGCCTCTTTCGTCAGCAACTGTGCCCAAAATGTAAACAAAGTTAGAAGTTCAAAGTGGAACACATCTCTTGCATATTGATTATAATTTGCTAGTTCTAAACACAATGGTTCTACGACCCGCCTCTTTTGTCAGCAACTGTACCCAAAATGTAAAAAAGTTTGAAGTTCAATGTGGAACACATCTCTTGCATATTGATTATGATTTGCTAGTTCTAAACACAAGGGTTCTACACTCAGATCAATGGATGACTTAATAAGATAACTAGACCATGAAGAAGAATACCAGAAGACACTTAAGGATTACATTACATATCTTTTATCTTTTTAATTAGGCCTTGCTGTCTATGCTCACTGGTTCTGCCTCCTTTGCTTTCTGCACAAGGTAAGCAAAATATCATTTATAAACTATTCAATTTTATACAATAATAAAATAAAATATATATATATGAAATAGATAAAGGGATGCATACATTGGAGGGTGATTTGGTCATCTTGGCAAACATATTTCCATAAAATTTAGCATCCTTCTTGTTGTATTCTTTTATCTTCTCCTTCAGTACTTTGTATTCAAGTTTCACATCCCTAATTGTCCAACAAAAGAAATAATAAGCACATTATTAATGTTTGCATACTACCACTGCCAGACTATGATGTTAAATTAGTTAACCAGAGTTGTATTGAGGTTCATACTTGTTATTAGGGTCGATCTCGAGGGCCTTTTTGATATCTAGCTCTGCAAGATCCAGGTCAGCTACATTGATGTAAGCTTGGGCCCTCCGATACAGAGCCTTCACGTTTGTACTCTCGAGTTCCAAAACCTGTGTGAATTATCGTTCCTGCCCTTGTTAGTATACATTAATATCTAACTTTTAAACAGTCATACAAATTGGAAAGCGATAGAATACCTGATAGGATTATGTAAATATTAGCTATATCAACATTTACATATAGTATAAAGGTGGTCATTTCAACCAGTTTACTTATAAACGTGTGGTTCAGGTTATGTACTTATGCAATAATCTTAAACAAATATAGATATTTATTGAATCACTTTTATTTGGGAGATGAAACGCTAACCTATTACAAGAACTAAAGAATTTGAACAAGAAATCTTCCCAGACAACTCAACCCGGCCCACATAGTGACCCATTACTTGGTCCATCCTACCAACCCATTTTGCCACCTCTCATCTATACTGATAAATGATTACATTGAGTGGACACGTGTCACCATCACATCAACTCTATCATTTATTTTCCCGCTCAAATCAATTATCAATTTTTAAAAAATTAAAATAACTAATTGCTAAATTATCTCTCTCTCCCCCTTTTTCTCTCTATTTATCTATCTCCTTCTCTTCTCTCTCTCTCTCTCTCTCTCTCTCTCTCTTATTTTAAATATTTTAATTATTTTCTAAAATCAATATTTTTTATAAAACATATTTTTTATTAATTAAAAATCAAACATTTTGATTAAAAATACACTTATTTGAAAAAAAAAGGTTTTTTAGAAACTATGACTTTTTTAAACAACGTAGATTTCTACACATATAAAATATTCTAAAACCAATATTTTTAAAAAATTAAGGTTATATATGAAAATGTTTTCCTAAAAAAATACCTGAAACCTAGAGTTTTTAAACAATGAAATATTTGTAAATATGATAATTTGTCAAAGAAAATTTTTATTAAATACGAAAAATTATTTTTAAAACAAAAATAACAAAAACGCATAGTTTTGAAATAATGAGATTATTATTAAAATGACATTTTTCAAAAACAATATTCTTAGAACGACATGTCTCTTAACATATTTCTAAAAGGAGAGTTAAAAAAACACTTTTTTTTTAATGAAAGATTCAAAAAAATACTAAAACATTTTATTAACATATCAAAATAGTATTTTATATTTTCTAGCTTTTTATTAATTTTTAATATTTTTTTATTTAACCTGTGTATACACGGGTATAACCTAGTTATATAATATGAAATTGTTGATGGAATGTTTGTCTATCGAACCTTGGTGCAAAGCTTTTCAGCTTGCTTGTACTCCTTTAGTTTCAACTGGCAGGCAGCGTTGTTAAGATTGCATGTAATCTTCAATGCTTTTGCTTGTTTCTTCTCCTCTTCTTCAAAATTAGTATCGTACTCAATGTACTTAGCAGCCTGAAAATAGAAGGTACATTTAGCCACCATCTACAGGATTTGCAATTGTAAAACGTGAAGATCATACGAAATCTCACCTTCTCATACCGTTTCACCGCTTTCTTATATTTACCAGCTTTAAAGAATGCATTTCCTTCTTCTTTCTTTTTGCCAGCGGCCTCAATCTTCTCTTGGGTGGTGTTCATATCCCAAGATTCTTTGTCCTGAAAATACATATATTAAGAGTATTAACAGTTTGAATTAGAAGTGGCCATTTTAACCAATTTACTTGTGAATGGTATAATTCTCTGAATTGGTATAATTAAAAAAAGAAAGATAAAAAGGAAATGGGTTGGTAGTTATTCAAGTGTAGTTTTGATGCATAGAACCTCCAAAATCTATCTATTCACAAAAGTTCAAAAAAAATGTTTTGGGTCAGCCCAGGACACAGTAAAATGACTGGGACCTTCTTGACTTGTTCCCGCCCTGCCCTCCCATCTTATCACCTTGAGCTTGCATTCATCCAAAACAATGATTTCAAACACGCACCTTAACAAATGAGACGAGCTCAATTTCATAAGTCACAGTAGCATGAGGGGGAACCACTCCTAATTCTTGCTCGGAACCAGTAGAACCAAAAGCGTATTCTGGTGCAATTGTCAAAAGAGCAACTTCCCCTTTCTTCATTGTCAACACAGCTCTGTCCAGCCCATCAATCACTTGCTCTGTTTATTTAAATACAGAAATGGTTACTAATGACTAATGAGAAATCAAATACAGGTATATAAGACAAATTTAAAAAAAAAAGAAACAAACTTCTGATGATATATACATTTATACCTTCATCTGCCTTGAACTCCAAAGGCTCAGAATCATCATGGCCTTTCTTGGTGAACACAGTGCCGTCTTGTAGCTTACCAATCAACTTCACTGTCCATCATAACAAGAAGCAATTCAGACGTCAATCTACATAATGAACTGAAAGAACAACAAAACACTAAATGATACTGACCCTGAACAACAGCTCCTTCATTTGGGCGCTCATATCCCTCCCCTTCTTTTAGAATTTTCTTTATAACTTTCTTGTCATCTGTAACACTAGAGACCACCTTCCACGATAGAAGTTCTAGTGTGATTTCTAGTGTTGCATTTGCTGGGATTGAAGCCTCATCACCAGACGCGTGTTTTCCCTTCTCTCCAAATCCATCTACAATCCAAAAAAATCATAAGTGAACCACCCTTCACGCCCAGCCATATAGCCGATGCAAAATTTCTTCAAAACAAAACACTTACATTCTGGTTTGACTGTAAGAACAACCTTTTCCCCTTTCTTCATTGTTTTTACAGCCTTAGACAGAGCAGGACAGAAATGCCCTGAACAAGAGCAAAAACATCAGCAACGATTAAAAGAGATCCTACACACAAAAGAAAATATCCAAGTGTAAATCTGTAAATCACCATCTTGCACTGTAAATTCCACTCCATCTGCTTTTGCAACTAGAGTCCCATCCTCAAGCCGAACCTCATAATTGACTGCATTTATAAAATAAAACCATTGCATTAATGCATGTTTATAACATGACCATGGAGCCAAGATTCAAGAAGCAGAAGATTAAGCATGAAAGGGAATATGAAGAAGTACCTATAACTTCATCAAGGTCCTTAGGGTTCTCCCACTTCTCTCCTTCCTTCACAATCTTCTTGAAAATACCACCATCCTTGCAAATGTCCTTGACACTAACCCACGAGATCAATTCCACGTCAAACTGGAGAGTGGCTTTGGGAGGGATTGTTGGGGGAGAACCAGATTCACCATAAGCCAGCTCAGCAGGTATGGTGAAAAGTGCATTTTCACCCTTCTTCATGGTCTTGATACCCAGATCCCATCCTTTAATCACTTGCCCTATTTGTTAAAAAAACAGATGAAAATTAGTAATTAGTTGATAATGGTAACCATCCTCTGTACTTCCTTCATATTATTAAATCATTTGCTGGAAATACAATCAACATAAATCAAGAACGACAAGGAAATAAACAAAATTTATGTCAATTGACCTGTTTCATAAATGGGTTAACACGAATACAACCCTTTTATCTTGTTTGTCCGTTTAAGCTGAAAAGTAATAACAAGGTTCATATTTAGATTTTAAATACAGTTATTTATAAAGTGTTCAAAATTTTAAAGCTTGAATTTTTCCCTCTAACTATATTTGCAGAAATGAAATTAAGCTTCTTTTTGGACTCTTAACCAATTCTTTATTTCCAACAACTTTATTCATGATATCTAAATTCTAAATAGTCATTCTCACTTCCCCATTCTCTAATGTTTCAATTAGGTTTCTAAATAAACATAATTTTGTTAATTGGAATTGAAAAACAAGCAACAAAAACAATTAAAACGAAACAAAAATATATTTATTCGACACAGAATCATTGGCTGCTAAAACGGGTTCGCGGCCACTATTGTGCAGTTTAGGTTTTATGTCTTTAAGGGCATTCACACTAGCTTCCCTTCTCTCCATCCTAATAATTACACTAAAAACCACTATTTTTTCTTTTTTCCTTTCAATTAAATAATATTTTTAATAACTTTATCATTACATCTTTTATATCTTTCACTCACAACCTATTTAATATTAAAAAGTTTATAGAGGTTGTACAGTTGTTCCCGAAATATGGGATGAAAGAGTTATTTTTTCTTTATCCACTCACAACCATCACTCACAAACATCCCTGTAACATAAAAATAATAAATCTAACATGAACAAGTATAGTAATCATGTTAGGGTTCACCAATTCAACCCTTCAAACCCAAAACCCTAGATCACCAGAAAATAACCTCACCTTGACCGAGAGTGAACTTAAACGGCTCTCCCCTATCCCGACTAGAATCAAACTGAGTTCCATCGAGCAAAGTTCCAGTATAATGCACTGTCAAAACCCCAAATCCAAATCAAAATCACCACACTCATACAAATCAATCCAAACAAACCTTAAAAGCTATAAAAACCTCACCTTCAACCTCATCGCCACTTTCAGGAGTGTCCCAACCTTCACCTTCCTTCAGCAGCTTCTTCTTCAACCCTTGGTTACCGATCTCCTTCTCCTCTCCGACCTTCAACGTCACCGGAGCTTCAATATCACCCATGAAGTCGTCGTTCATCTCGTCGGCTGCCGGAATGTCGAAATCCTCATCCATTTTCGCTCAAACAAGTGAAATAGGAGATTGATGGGTGAATTAACAACAAGTGAATGGTGAATTAGAGGTTTTGTGTGTGTGATGCAGGTGGGTGAGTGTAGGTGTGATGATGGTTTGGGGGTTCTAGATGGTTCCGAAGGGGTTACAAGTAAACGGAGGGTCAGGATGATTCGAGGTGATGAGATCACGTTGACGTTAGTCTCGGGATTTTGTGAGGGTTCGTGATCCGTTGTGGTGCTGACGGATATTCCTCTTATCGTTTTACGCTCAAAAATGGTTTTAAGTTATTGAGATAAGTTCGGTTTTGCTAACTTAAGTTTGATAAAATTGAAATTAACTTTAAATTTTTTTCGATCTTGCTTTAACAGTCACCTTGTTTGCTTTTAAGTTTAAATTGGTTTTCTACCAATCGTCCGTTGCGGTAAAATCATACGCGTCTTTGATAAAATATATATTAAAATCAACTTGACTTGTTTTTTAACTAAAATCGTCAATACGTAAAGTGACTTGATTTTGTTGTTGAATGAAAAGGTATTATATTTGACCTAACTCTATTCCTAACAAAATTTATGGTAAAAAATAAACTTACAACCGCTTCAACTCGTTTTCAAACTATATCTATAATGAAATAGAGTAAATGATAGCGTATCATATTTGACCCGGCACAACTCTAAACAAAACTTACATCGAAACGTAAATAAGCTCAAAGCGTACATAAAAATAAGCAAAAAAACATTTTATATATGGCCTAACTTATTTATGAAGACAATTTATGTCAAAATGTAGACGGATGTCGACATATAAACAGTCTTAAAATGTAAATTATATCTATATACAAGAACAATGTTAGCTATATGAAACTTTAAGAACTTCTATTTTGACCACTAGAGGGTTAACATAATATAGCTTTCTGATTTCAATATATTTCTTGGGATCCGAATGTGCAAAAGCTTTATATACTTTGTTTGTGGAGACTAACAGCTACGCTAATTACGATTATGGTTATAGAAAAAATGACACACTCTGTCGTCTTGCGCGGGTGATAAAAAAACTTGTTAAAGTAGTCACGGAAACATTATATATTTGACCCAAGTCGTTTTTTATTACGTCCAAACGTAAACACACTCGAATTTATACTGACACATACACAAATATATGAACAAATATATGAACTTAAATAATTAATAAAAAACAGTGTTGTAAAAGGCGGGCTAGGCGGCCGACTAGGCTGGGATTAATCGCTAGTCGGCCCCTAGCCTTGTCGATTATGGCTAGTCGGAACTATTAGGCACTAGGCGGAGCCAGGCGACAATAATCGGAAAAAATCGGGGATAGTCGGTGTAATCGGGCCTAGGCGGTGGTTACGGTCAAAGTCGGTCAACCTTAATTTTTTTGCTTATTTAGATCTGATTCAAAAGAGGGAAACCCATTTAACCTAAAATCACCTCCTCCCTCGCTCCAGCGAACCCCCCCCCCCCCCCCCCCCCCCCCCCGCGGCCTCGCTACGGTGTAATCGAGCCCCTTGCGTGGCGACCACAACAGCAGCAGGCGGCAGCAGCAACTCTGGTTCTCTTCTTGCGCAGCAACTCCGTTCTCTTCTTGCCTTCTTGGTAAAGAATTGATTTGTGAAATTGTGATTTGTGATTTACTGATATAGTGATATATTATTATATATATAATGTGAATTTTGTGATATATTATATATATATTGTGAATTTGTGAATTTTGTGATATATCACAATATATATTATTATATATATTGTGAATTTTGTGATATATTATGTGTTGAAATATTTGATCTCTAAACTTTAAAACACTTGATTGTTATTTTTATGTTTAGTTAATTATGTTTGAAGTATAATAATCCTAACTATATATATAATTTATAAAAAAAATACCTATAAAATCTCCAAACCGATTAATCCCGATTAATCCCTAGTCCCCACCTCACCGCCCGACTAGCGCCTAGCGATTTTTACAACACTGGTAAAAAATAATATATATAAAAAGGTAAAAGGAAAATAAAAGAAATAACAAATGGTGTTGGTGCGAGTCGAACCCACGGCAACAAACTCAAAACACTAAAGACTTAATACTCCAACCAAAAACAAAGCATACTAATCCAACCAAAATCAGCTTTTTTGTAACCTTTGATGTTATTATTATCCTATATGTTTAAAAAGTAACTAAATGAACGGTGTTAACAGTGCTGGTATTACAGGTGGTACAAGTGGCTTTTGCATGACAGCCTTATTTGGATGTCTGCACTAGTGTTTTATAAATATTTTGTTATAGAGAGAGAAAGTTTAGGGTTGGAGAGACTCTTGGGTTTGGTTGTGTCGTCGTCTGCCGTCATCACCGACGGTGGCTAGGCGGCAGAGTCGCCTATCCTAACCGGTCTTCTTCAATGTGATGTTAAAGAGAATTTTTTGAGCTGATGCTGGAGATGTTTTCGGCTTTCTTCCGTGGCGGCGAGAATCATGCTGTCAATCTTTCTTCCTTTCCTTATGCTACGAATTATGATATACAGAAATTGAAGTCTGTGGATTTTTGTAAAATATATATGAGCTTATTATTTGTTAAGTGTGTTGGATTTTTGTAAAATCTTTGTGTTGTCGGATTTATCTAAGCTTATTTTTTTATAATGTTTGATATCTGCAAACTCTTGGGGGGTTGTTTGGAGTGATATTGTCATCTAATGAGCCTTATTGTTGTTTAGAACAGACTTGTTAAAATGTTTTTGCTTATAGACCATTTACTTCAATTACTAACGGTAGAACTCATAAGGAACTCCTAACACTGTTTATGTTAAGGCGGATGATTCATATTACAAAATCGATTATTCCTCCTCACAGCTTTTAAATATAAGAGTAATATATTTAATGTTTATGCAGTCACATTTAGTTTACCATACACCTGATAAAATCATTTTTACAACATGATGTTCAAGGCAGCAAGACATGTAAAGCATCGTGTGATTTTTGTTGTTGCCACATGCTTGGGTTTATAAGGCTAAGATTTGCTACTTCATCCGGTTACAGTTGATTGGGGAAAAACTAAGAGTGTCATTTTCGATTGTTGAACAGGTTGTGATGATTAAAGCTTATATTCATGGACTAGTGTGGCATAATCGGATGGAGGTAAGATGGATTCCCAACTTGCAGCCTCTGTTGCAGCCACTTACAAAATATATCTGAACCTTTTATTTGTTAAATATGTTTGATTCAGCAAAAACTTGGTGATAGCTTCAAAACCTTATGCGAGGACAAATATGTATGTGTGATGGAAATGGTAACCCCGGTGGGGGGGACCTGTGGTGGAACATGACATTGCAACATGCTTGAGGCAACCTTCTTGAAATTATGAACTCAAGAAACATACTCATTTTCAACCTTACATTTTGCAGTTTTCCATTTCGGACCAGTCACCCTGTTCACTGCAGGTTTTCTCTTTTCTTTTTGGTTTGACTTTTGTAATTCAAAGCTACCATCTTTAATCTATGACTGATAATTTGATATCAAATGACTATTTATTTACTTTTGTACTTAGTTTTGTGTGCTAATAGAATGTTATAGGCTTAAGTTGTTTTTAGCCTATTTCATTTGATGAAATACAGAGGTGGATTTTACATGTTCTATTGTAACTAGCATGCGCACACGCGCGTTGCAGTGAGCCTTGTATTTAGTAAATATTTGTGTATATCTGAATTAAGAGATACCTAGGACATAGAACATTCCTTTTAATCAACTCCACTTTATGTTTATTACTACTTGTAATCCTCCACTATTATACTATCTATATAATAGAAGGGGCTTAGCTATAGTTGAGTTTTTTTCTTTTATATTTAGACCACTAAAGTTATATTGTTTGCTTTGTTATACCTTTTCTAACCTGCCCCCTTATCACACGTGTTATTTCTCCATCATTTATGTGTGATTACTCGCTACCTTAGAGTTCTTTGTTAGTTAATCTTCAGCTCTGTTGGTATGTGAAATTTGATTGTCTGGCGTCGTCTCCTCCCAGCTAATTCCTTGCGAACTCCTACCTTCGATGGAATTCTTCGTTTGTTGATTTTTTGCTTTGTCAGTGTGCAACGTTGGATTTTTTTCCAAGTTGATAGTTCTGATCGTCGGTTGTATTGGTTCGTATCTGTTGTTTTGTCGGAGGCTCTTTGTATAGAGGTTTGATTTGTGATTGCATTGTCGATTTGCAGGGGGTCTGGTCTGCATGTGTGCGTTGATTTGCCGGCAACCTGTTAAGGATCATCGTAAGATTAATGTCTGTTTATTTAATAATCTGCTTCTTCGCTTTTTCTTTATATATTTTTACCGCGATTGTTAACGTTGATTGTTTATTGTGGTGTCCTGTTTATTGTTGTTGGCACTTTTAATTTTTGAAAATTTCCCCAGATTGTTATTCGGTTCTTGAAATAGGATCGCTTAGTCGTGATGTTTAGGTGTAGTATTTTGACTTTTGTAAGTCAGCCGAATGAAATTGTGGTTCTTTTCCCTTTATTGAGTGATTAGTCTTGCTTATGAGATACAAGTGCTTTAGTAATTTGTTTGTATTCATATTTGATATTGGATGCTCAAATTCGAATTTGACACCGGTTACATTCTCATGTGGGCAATTGACACTTGATAGAGCTCTTAAGATATATATTAGCTTACATTCTCATGTGTGCTCTCTAATGAGTTATTTAATGGCTAATCATACCACACTTCAGCTAAGAAATACAACACCACCTCTAATTGAGGCTGCCCTGATCACGTAAAACCACCAAAGCCAGATATAACAACAACAAGAACAAAACGCTAGCTACTCTTTGCATCAATAGGTAACATTACATAACATACATGTTAACACAAACCTAAATTTATAAATATAAGAACAATATAGAGACAACAAAGGACTTTTCAATAGATTGGTTTTCAAACGAACTACCAAACCATAATATTTTATATGAGTCCTTTTGTTCAAAACCACCATTGTTTACCTCTAAACATACCATATTTAACAACTTAAAACTAATCTACTGTAGACATTAGCGACACCAAAAGAAGCAAATACCCAAACAAGCAGCAAAGACCACAACCAAAGACTTTTGGGTTTACCACTTGGACCTTTTGACAAGCCAGACTAGCAGCGAACAACACAAGCAAACACTTTTGGCTTTATATTCAAGATGTTCGCAACATGCATGCAACTATAAACTAACTTTTGTAAACAAAACCTCTTGGATGTTTAGATTTGTGTAAGACGAAAACTCCAACCACTATGAGTTGTATTTGTTAGCCCAAGACGCGCAACAATGTCTGGCCTTTGTATAAATCAATTGAATAGCAAGTAACACATGCCTAAAATTTTATCCAAAACATGTAAAATCATCGGCACTATGGCGCAACGCGCCAGTGCAACTTTATAGTTATAGAATAACAAACATTTAATCATAAGAACAATTTGGTATAGTTTAGCACTGTGTAAGTAACTTAAAAACTTACTACTACTAATCTAGCCTTGCACAAAAAACAAAACAAAAAGAAACAACTATGAGCAAAAACATTAAAAGCATAGTTGATAACCAAGAAATTGAAACATGTTAAGAAGAAATGATTTACAACCACCAAAAAACGAAACTTCAAATCCGTATTAGAATTGAAAGGACCTAATATACTTTATATCTTTATAGAAAGTAACCAAGATGTACCGTATAGGCAAGAAAGACATTAAGGATTAATCTAATGCTTGGAAATTAAAAAGTGATCTGTATCGAACTTCAGAGGTTTATAATATCATCATTTTAAAAACTGAATATCAAAATGAAAAACCATAATACATATACGTTTGTATTAATACAAGAATACCTATGATCATAATTATGTTTGTGGATGGATTCATTTCTTTGTTAAATTGTTCCTGACATTAAGTTCTTCGTTGAATGAGAAGTAAAGCTTAACAATGCAGTTACTGTCCAGTGTCGACCTGAGCAAGAAGCCAAGAAGGTTCCTTTTAGCTCTCATGTGCTCAACCTAATATGTGTTTTAAAAGAATTAACTTTGTATTAAACTAATTGTCTATCATTTGATGCTACAAAATCACATACTTACCTCTACATGATATTTCTGATTTTTTTTCAACTTTTTCATGGTGTATACAGTGCATGTTGTCTTCTTCCAGTAGATTCTGATAAATACAGGCACAAAAACATCATTGCGTAATCATCAGTCACCACTTTCTTTGGAGAACCTTTGCTTTCATCATCATTATTATCAAGTGATTCTTTCTCCTGCAAATGAACATGAACTGTCATGAACCCTTTAATTTAATCATGTTTTGCTTCTCACTAAATGCACAAATTGGTGCATCTTTTGGATGAGTAAAAGCCAGTATATTTTCAAGTGGACTATATATAATTACTTAATCATCCATGAAACTTAATTAAAAGAAAAGGTTAAAGTGTGATATCGTAATTGACATAGTAATAAAAATGTTATATAATATTAATATGGCATATTAATTTAAAATATACTTGACCAAAGGAAAGTTAGCTTTTGAGCGGCATCCAGCCCGAAAGTTGTAGTCACCAAAAATTACTCCTTTAAATCTCCTTTTATTACTTCAACTTGATTCCTTATCCCATCATTCCACTCGCCACTCCCTTAAATCCGGCTCAACCTTTTATGGGACCCTAATCGAACTAAAAATATGAAGCCCCTTAAATTTTTTATTAAAACCCTCATCCTTTATCCGGGCTTGGGACCGGCAATAACAAACTAATACGTTTATAGTTGGCGGAGTTAAAGTTTCAAAATTGTTCTAACTAGTTCACTCAAAAATTGTAAAAATATTTTAAAAACAATTGAAATATATAAAATATTAACAATATTTATAAAGAATTGATTCATTTTATAAAATTGTGAATTATTTTAAAATTTTGAAAAAATATGAGTGAGCTAATCGGAACACTCTTAAAATTTTAGTGACCTAATTGGAACAAATAAAAATATCAGTGACCTAATTGGAACAAATAAAAATATCAGTGACCTAATTGGAACAAATAAAAATATAAATAACCTAATTGAAACACTTTTAAAACTTGATTACTATTTTACGAAGTTTTCCCCATATTAAACTAGAGTGTTGGGGCCACGCGTTATGACGGTTTATTTTTGAGTATTGAAGTGTTGGATAATGGATGGCTGTTTTTCTAATTATTTTAGAAGCACAACTTCCAATGACATACATAGAATTTAAGAAATGTTATGTTGTGATACGAACAATAATGAATAAGAAATTGTTTTCTAGTTTTGTCTAGACCCACAACTTCCAACATTATACTCAGAAATTTAGAAGATATTGAGCATTAATAATATATCAATGAGTTAACAAAAGTAAAAATGACTGGCTCGGTTTAGAATAAAAACTATATTAAGATGTAGGTAGAAATAACTATATCTCTGAAATTTCTAAGACTTGTATTCTAAAAATTATAAAAATAAAAATTTTTAAAATTATATTATTAGAATATAAATTTTTTAAGAAAAGCCACATGGCAAAGTGATGGGTTCAAATCTATATAATGCAACTATGGTAATTTTAAAGTTAGAATATGTGTATAATAGAGTGTTTGCGTTTATCCAAAAAAATATGCTTAATGCATGTAAACGCTAAAGTAACTATTGTGAAGTCGCTGGATCGGTTGACATCCGAGCGTGTTCTTGACGGAAGTAAAAGAAAACCAAAAGACAAACAAGATCACGAACAAGAATACAATGGTTTCATTGATAAAACCTAATGATTACAAGCTCGTTAAACATAAAAATCACTGGCAATGGGAGATCGAGCATGATCTCCCCTCTCATCTGGCAGCACCTAGGCCCCGGGCACTCTCTCAAAAACCTTAACTCTCTACACAATGAAACTGGTATTTATAGGCCTCAGCCCATAATGCGACTGGGCCCATTCGTACGATTGGGCCATGCGTATGGTTCAATCTTACGACTGGACCATACTTATGGTTCAGTCTTACGAATGGCCCAATCGCATCTTTCAGTCGCACGACTGGTCCATTAGCATGGCTCAGTCGTACGACTGAGTCTCATTCGCATATGCTCCTACGAATGACCTAGTTTCATGTGTTTACAACATATCAGGTGAATTACATTAAGCCTATACTATTCGACAAGCGACGGACACACTATATATGACAATATATGCTCCAACAAATTCCCTCTTGGACGTTGCTTGCGAATAGTAGATAACACCTCTTACAATCTTCAGTCAATCTTTGCTCTGGTTTCCAATAGAATCAAACAAAAAACCATATTAGCCAACGTTGCCGATCCGTCAGGTCGCTACAGTATCCCTGAAAATGAATTTAGGCACAATAGCTTTCGTTTACTTTGTAGAACACCATCATAGCAACAAGATTCCCCATATGACTGCTTTTTCCAGATAATGACATGAACAATTTTCCATTGCTTCAATCTTCACACAGGCTAACCTGATTAACATTAACACCTGCAGAAATTCCCCCTCAAATTCAACATATCCCAATATATAAACGTTATGCTCTCCTAGCGTCTTCATACAGTGTATTGGGAAAAAAGTAGAAGGTTCCAATCCACAGCTGACAATCTAAAACAAATCAGCATGCACTCAGATTTATCATAAAAAAACGGCTCATATCATCACTTTCTGATTGCGTCTTTAATTTCTCTAAACATGGATCCCCCCCAAAGAGTCGGAATCCTCTCTGTGCGGATAAATAAAACTTGATTGGCCCATAAATAGTTAGATGCTCCTGACTACCCCCACAAAATCAGCACCGACTGCTGACATCTTCTCTTCTCTCTTTTGTGTTCTAACTACAATCACCTATTCTGGAAGTCCAATGACTAATGAGGTATCCATCGAACTTATTTGACAAAAGAACCTCAAGGTGAATGTGTTTCGCTCATCCTCAAATCTGTGCAAAAGGTAGTTCCAGAACCTTTTTTTTTTGTCTGAAACACCGTTCATTCGTATGACATGGAGTACAATTATCACATTCGTGTGAGTGGATAATACGAATGATATCTTCATGAGACTGATCATAAGACTGGTCCAGTAGCATGACTGGTCATAAGACTGGTCCAGTAGCATGACTGGACATAAGACTGGTCCAGTAGCATGACTGGTTGTAAGACTGATCCAGTCACATTCCAGTCGTACGAATGGTCCATTAGCATGGTACAGTCGTAGGAATGGTCCATTAGCATGGTCAAGTCGTACGAATGGTCCATTAGCACGGTCCAGTTGTAAGAATTCCTATAAGTTTGATAAAACCAAAACATCCAAAGTCTCTCTACAAGCAATGCACTAAAGAACTGAAGTAGAATTGCTTCGGAAATTTTACACCATGCACTAGAAATATTCTAAGTGTAAAATCTTCCGAAGCCAAGACCAATATCTTCCGAAGCCAAAAGTAAAGTCTTCCGAAGCTTCAGAGACAAAGTCTTCCGAAGCCAAATAGTGAAGACAGATTTCTTCCGAAGACTTTTAGAGATATGCCTTTATCCGATGTACTTTACCATAAAGTTGGACCACCTTTCCCCTACAACTCTGTAAAGTCACCAACTTACATGAGTTGGTGAAAGGTCCATGCTTTTGGTAACTGTACATTGAGGTCTTGAGTCCATGCTTTCTACTTTATGTACTTTTATCCTTTTTGTAATATATTAGGATGTGAGCTATGGCATGTCATAGTCACAAGTCAAAAGGTAGATATGCCTTTTGATTCTACAATTGATTTTGTTTGTGTCTAGTCAATTGTATCCAGCTGGCTTTCAAAGTATAGCCGGTTGTAGGTTGTAGTATAAGTATTCCATGTTCTAGTATCTTTCTTTATGCTTTGTAACACTTGTAATAGAACTTGAGAAAGCAATATACTGCATCCTTGAAACCCAATCTCTTGTGTTCTCTTGTTCTATCTCTTACTTGTTACTTGTGTTCTTAGTATCATTATTGTGGTTAATCCACTTTATTGTTTGATTAAGTTTGGTTAATCTCCTCTTTGTGTTGTTGTGTTGAGCGACCAGTCACCGGTCCTGCAAGGTCCGGTCCTTGGTATCAGAGCTTTTCAGGCTCTTGATATAAGATCTCACCATCTTAAGATCCCACACACACACAAATACTAAACTTTCAAATAGCATCCATTTCAAAGACTGATATGGAAACTGGAACCATGAACAAGTCCCCACTGATCACTCTTGATGACTTTGATACATGGTGTATGAGAATGGAAGGTTTCATCAGGTCTCTAGACTCAAGAATGTGGGTGTCTGTTGAAAATGGACCTTTCATACCCAGCACTCCTTCTGCTACTGGTGCTGGTATGATTCCTAAATATATGGCTAACTACTCTGATGAAGATAGGAAGAGAGTAGAGATGATAGAAAAGCTCTGCTCTTCAAACTGCCCTTCCAAACTCTGTGTACAAAGGTTTCAAGAAGTGCAAAACAGCTAAACAGCTGTGGGATGCACTAAAACTGATGTATGAAGGCTCCTCTGAAGCCAAATAGAACAAGAAGGATCTCCTGAAGCAGCTGTTTGAAAACTTCACCTTCAAAATAGGTGAAACCATGACTCAGCAATACTTCAGGTATGTTGAGATAGTGGATACCCTTGTGGATGGAGGAGTTCCTCTTGAAAACAGAGACATTGTAAGGAAGTTCATGTCCTCACTTCCTAGGCAATGGACAAACTATTGTGTGGTGATCAAGAGGACTGAAAATCTCAAAACTCTTACTCTGACAGAGTTATATGGGATTCTCAGTGGCTACCAGATGGAGATGAACATGCAAGGTTCATCTGGTAACTCCAACAATCAATTGGGTTCAGCCCTGCATGTGGTTGAAAGGGATAGCACAGAACCCCAACATCATCTCATATGCTACCCTGACAATTCACCAAAGGGTCCTTTCATCACCTTCCCAGAGACACCCAGGGAGAACTACACTCAAGGGAGTCCATTCCAAGAGACAAGCTCTTCTCAAGCCTTTGTGTCTTCTAATGAAAGTTGTGGCAACTCTCTTTTCACTCTTGAAGACCTAGATTGTATCCATCCAGATGATCTGGAATATATGGAAATAGTCCAGCAAATGGCTCTTCTCACTCATAGAGCCAAGAAGTTCTACAAGAGAACTGGAAGGAGGTTTCCAAGCAATGCAACCAGTGGAAAGTTTGGCTTGGATAAAAGCAAAGTCAAGTGTTACAACTGTAACTTGATGGGCCACTTTGCTAGAGAGTGTAAGGCACCTAAAACAAATGGTGGCCAAACACAAACTAGACCAAACTACACTGACAAAGCCCCTCAGAATGAGAAGCCAAAGCAACAAGCTGCTGTTGCTGTTGAAGAAGGAGGTTTTGACTGGAGCTTTCAGGTGGAAGATGCTTCTCCAAACCAAGCACTAATGGTAGATCATGATGAAGCCAAGGTATTGGAACATCTATGTACTCCTGAATGCATTGCTAAATTTAACAGATACAGGTCCTATAACTTGGAGATGAGATCTGATCTTGAGTCCCTAAACATTTTAAAATCTGATTTTAGAAAGTCTGAAAATGATTATAAACTAAAGATAGAGGACTTAGAGAAAACCATTTCAGTTCTAAAACATGAGCATACAGATTATAGGACTCAAATCAAAGATCTCATAACCAAGCTGACTGAGTGTCAGGCTGAGCTTGTGATCAGCAAAGCCAGGGCAGAAAAGAGTGTTCTTGAAGAAGAGACCTTCAAGAACATGATATCCTCATCCCTGTATAACAAGGTATGTTATCAAAATAGACAGGGACTGGGATCCAATGAGATAGCTCCTCCACACACAATCTTGTCTGTAAGATCTCCTAGGTGTGAAACTTGTGAAGATGAGCTTCCTCTCATAGATCCTATAAGTGAAGAGGATGAAGAAGAGATAGTGAAGAATTCCTCTAAGAAGAGTGAAGAGGAGGATTCTATGAAGGGCCACTATCCTTCTGAGGAGAAGGAGATTACTGTGATGACCAAGTCAATGAGAAAGAACTTGATCGGGAAGATCAAAAGAAAAGCAAGGAAGGCTCAAGAGATCAAGGCTATTTTTGACTCTAAGCAGAAAAACGTTTTTATCTCTGCAGGGTTTGAAGTATTAAAGACTGAAGACATCAACCAAAACTCTTCAGCTAAGAGTTCTGGTTCTTGTTCAAATCATCTCAGTACCAAGAAGAAGACTGATCTGTTGTGTACCACTGCTGCACAGCCTGGACCATCAAACTCCAAGAACAGTTCCCAGCCCATAAGAACTGTCTCAGCATCAGCAAAGATGAAGGTGGAGAAGGGATGTGACCAAAGACAGTCTTGTTCTCATAAGGAGACTCTTGTGAAGAAGAAAATGTTGTGTGTCATGTGTGAAAGTACCTCTCACATTGCTAAGGATTGTCCATACAATCCTAAAAGTACTGTCCATATGACCAAGACAAAGACTTCAAAAAGTTTCAAGAAGATTCAAGCTTCGGAAGGAAAGTCTGTTTTCTTCGGAAGCTCCAAATCTAAGAAGAAGGCAAATGGAAAATTACCTTCGGAAGAGAAGTTGGTCTCTGAAGAAAGGAATTCTTCCGAAGCACTGAAGTCTGCTGCAGTGACTGTAGAATCTATCGAATATTCAGTCATCAAAACTTCCGAAGTCCCAAAAGCTTCTGAAGTTTTGAAGGTCAAGTCCAAGACTCCAAAGGTGGTGTGGAAGTCTAAGAAAGACCAAGTGACTGAAGTTTCTCCATCAGCAACAGCTCAAGATCCTTCTAGCACAACCATAGGATCTATTAATGTTGCATTAACTTCTATTATACTTAGTGAGCCCAAGACAAATAAGGCTTGGGTTTCCAAATGTAACTAATCATTTTCTTTGTGCAGGAACAGCTCAAGACAAACAAGAATGTCTGGATCATTGATAGTGGCTGTTCCTGGCACATGACAGGCAATAGGTCACTACTCCATAACTTTGAGAGGATTGATGGAGGACCAGTTACTTTTGGAGGAGATGAAGGTGGTTACATTTCCAGAAGGGGCAAGGTCACAAATGGTAAGCTCAGCATTGAAAAGGTAAACTTTGTCAAGGAGCTTGGGTACAATCTTCTGAGTGTATCCCAATTTTGTGATCAGAGTCATAACATGCTATTTACTGAGCATGAAGTGCATTGTTCTCAAGCCTGGAGTGGTCATTCCTCATGAGCACATTCTGCTTAGAGCCCCCAGAAAGGGAACATGTACAAGATGGACTTGCAAGAAACATCTCCCTCCGGAGAAGTTTCATGCTTTCTGTCTAAAGCAAATAGTGATGAGTCTTTCCTATGGCATAAAAGAATGTGCCATGTAAACTTTAAGAATATGAATAAACTAATTAAACATGATTTGGTAACTGGAATGCCAAAAAAAGAGTTTACAAGTGATGATCATTGTGTTGCATGCCTGAAAGGGAAGCAACATAAGATATCTCACAAGCCTAAGGAAAGAAACTACATCACTACTCCCCTACAATTATTACATATGGATCTTTTTGGCCCCACCAGTGTAATGAGTCTAGGAAGGACCTCTTATTGTTTGGTGATCACAGATGATTTTACAAGATTCACTTGGGTTTTCTTTCTTAGAACTAAGGATGACACCCTTGAGATTCTAAAGAATTTCATCTTAAAAATTGAGAATCAAAGTGATCACAAGGTCAAAATCATAAGATGTGATCAAGGAACTAAATTCAAGAATCAAATCCTTGATGCATTTTGTGATGAAAAAGGTATTACAAGACAATATAGTGCTCCCCAGGACTCCTCAGCAAAATGGTGTTGCTGAGAGGAGAAACAGAACACTAATTGAAGCTGCAAGAACTATGTTGTCTGACTCTAACTGCCCATCATCTTCTGGGCAGAGGCAGTAAATACTGCTTACTATGTGCAAAACAGAGTATTAGTAGTTAAGACACATGGTAAGACTCCTTATGAACTTTGGCACAAAAGAAAACCTTTCATTGGTTTTCTCAGGTCATTTGGATGTCCTTGCACCATCTTGAATGCCACAGATCAAATTGCCAAGTTTTCTGAGAAATCAGATGATGGACACTTCATTGGATACTCTTCCCAAGCTAAGGCTTATAGAGTATACAATCTCAGAACTAGAATTGTTGAGGAGTCAGCCAATGTGACTTTCAATGAACACACACCCTATGTGGCTGGTTCTGGTCTTGATTGGCTATTTGATCTTGATTTAGTAACCAACTGTTTTAACAAATCTTGTGAGAATGTTTCAGGATCTGTAGAAAATTAAATACAGGTGATCCTGATCCAAGATTTGAGCTAAGAAGACCTTCAACTCATACATCTTCAGCTCCAGTTGGAACTACTTCAGCAAATGAGGTTTCTATCAGCACTACAATGACAAATTCAGCTGATACATCTGGGGTGCCTTCAAATTCCAGCTCAGAGGCTCCAAAACCAGATAAAGACACTCAATTGTGGAAGACAACAATGGTGATGGTGAAAGTGAATAGGAATTTCTTGATGCTAATAACCACACCATAGATGATAACATCAATGATGTCACACACTCATTGAATCAAGTCACTCTTGATAAGTGTGGTGATGTGGAGGGTGAATCATCTATGTCAGATCTAAATCTCTCAAATTTGGATCTTTCTCAGCAACTTGCTGTGATCCCTCAGCTTAGGATCCACAAGTCTCACCCCACCACAAACATTATTGGAGATGTTGTCACAGGGGTAAGAACAAGAGGACAAACCCATGAAGCAAATGTTTGTCTTCACTCTTGTTTCTTATCCCAGATAGAGCCAAAAAAAGTTGATGAAGCTCCAAAGGATGGAAGTTGGGTTGAAGCTATGCAATAAGAGTTGTTTCAATTCAAAAGGCAAAAAGTTTGGAACCTTTGTCCTCTTCCTCATGGGAAGACTACCATTGGAACCAAATGGGTGTTTAGGAATAAGAAGGATGATAGAGGCATTATATCAAGAACAAGGCAAGACTAGTTGTTCAAGGATACACACAAGAAGAAGGGATTGACTACACTGATGTCTTTGCTCCTGTAGCAAGATTAGAAGCTGTTAGGATATTCCTGGCATTTGAGGCATCCAAGAACTTTAAGGTCTTTCAACTTGATGTGAAGTGTGCTTTTCTGTATGGAGTGATTAATGAAGAGGTGTATGTCAAACAGCCACCTGGTTTTGTAGACCCTGATCATCCTGATTATGTCTGCAAGCTTGACAAAGCTCTTTATGGGCTGCATCAGGCACCCAGGAAGTGGTATGAGACATTGTCTGAGTATCTTTGTAAACATGGATACATGAGAGGTACTATAGATGGAACTCTCTTCATCAAAGGACAAGGGAATGACTTATTGCTAGTTCAAGTGTATGTAGATGACATCATCTTTGGTTCAACTAATCCAAAGCTCTGCAAAGACTTTGAGAAGCTGATGAAAGACAGATTTGAAATGAGTGCAATGGGAGAACTCAATTTCTTTCTATTCAAGTCAAGCAAGTTGAAGATGGCATTTTTATAAGTCAGTCAAAGTATGTTCAGGACATACTCAAGAGGTTCAACATGACTGATTGTAAGATTGCTAAGACACCCATAGCCAGAAACCACTCCCTTGGACCTGATCTTGAGGGGGAGTGTGTAGATGAACACTTATACAGGGCTATAATTGGGTCTCTTATGTATCTTACAACTAGCAGGCCTGATATCATGTTTGCTACATGTATTTGTGCAAGATATCAAGCCAACCCTAAGATGTCTCACCTCATCACTGTGAAAAGGATTTTAAGATACCTCAAAGGTGCTTCAACACTTGGTTTATGGTATCCAAAGAATCCTGACTTCAATCTGTATGCTTATACAGATAGTGATTATGATGGTTGCAACATGACTGCAAAGTCTACATCTAGGGGATGTCAATTCCTTGGTGGAAGGGTTGTTCTCATGGCAATGCAAGAAACAATCCTGTGTGTCTGCATCAACTGCTGAGGCTGAATACATTGCTGCTGCAAGTTGCTGTGCTCAAGTGCTTTGGATTCAAAATCAGATGCTGGACTATGGATTTAACTTCAAGGAGACTCCTATCCACATAGACAACAATTGTGCTATCTCTATCACTGAGAACCCTGTGCAGCACTCAAGGACCAAACACATAAATATCAGGCATCATTTAATAAGAGATAACTATGAAAAGGGATTAATTAAACTAGTCAAAGTTCATACAGATGAACAATATGCTGATCTGTTTACAAAAGCTTTTGATGAACAGAGATTTAAATATCTAATATCAGCTATTGGGATGATCAACTTTGAGTAGATCTTTTCTTAAAACTAATTCTAATTATTTCTTAAAACATGTGTGTCCTAAGTAGTCTAGTTCATCACTTTCATAAGCTCATGTTTTCTTGGGATATCAAATCCTTTTTGAAGACTTTCCTTAGATTCTTGAAATTTTCTGATCCTTCGGAAGATAATTTTACCTTCGGAAGAAGTCATGTCTTCAGAATAAATAACTGTCTAAGAAAATTTTACATTCGGAAGAAGTCTCAATCTATCTCCGAAGCTTAAGTACTTGTCTCAGACACTTATTTGTTTTTAAGTAGGACTTTTTCCTTCCGAAGCAAAATTAACTCTCGGAAGCTTTGTTGTTTTATATACAAAGCATTCAAGTGTTTATTTCTCTTCCGAAGCAAAATTTTCAAGATTCTCAGGAAAATCTTCCGAAGTCATTTTAGCTTCGAAAGCTTTTTCATTAAAACTTCCGAAGATAATTTACCTTCGGAAGCTTTTCGAATTCCAAGAAAACTACTTTTTGAGCAAAAGTAAACTACTTTTTCAGAGGTGGGACCGACATTCGGATTTCAAAGTTTATCTCTTTCATTAACTTTGGTTCAAATCCTTTTCACATAAATACCCAACGGTTCCCCCTCTCCCTCACTATCTTCTTCAATTCTACTATTTCTCAAACCTAATTCCCAAACCGCCTTTGCTTTTCACCTTTCTTCATCCTTAAGCTTCTCAAATGGCCAACCTTAACCTAGAAACAACCCAGATTTCTCCATGCTACTTCACAGGCAACACAATCAGGTTGCTCTGTTAAGCTCTGAGAAAGATGAAAGTTTCTCAGAGATTTGCCAGTTCTTAGCTTTATCAAATTACTTCACCTCCCTAACCATTGATCCTACTCTCTATGAGGATCATCTGCTTGAATTTTGGAAGACCTGCCAAGAGGTCATCATGGATGGGGAGAAGGCACTGTCTGCCACAGTGCAAGGGAGGACAATCTTCATCACTTCGGCCATCATCAACACTCATTTGCAGCTGGATGATGAAGAAGGTGAGTTGTCCTTCCCAAAGGAGGTTGTCAATCATTCCTTTGAGCAGATGGGCTATGAAGGGGATTTCTCTTTAAAGACCTTCAGGAAAGGGAAGGTCTCATCCCAGTGGAAATACCTACTTCATGTGGTTATCCACAGCTTGTCAAACAAGCATGGAGGGTGGGACCAGATTCCTGAGGATCTCTCCTTCATAGTGCATGGAATGGTTCAAGGGGTCAAGTTCAGGTACTCTCAATTTTTATACCAATTTGCTTGCTAACTTGGACTCCTTAGAGTATTATATGTTTCCTAGATATGTTCAACACATTCTCAACTGTGAACTGGGCTCACAGTTGAGGGAAACAGATAATATTCTTAAATTGGGACAGATGAAGCCCAGCATCTTTAAAATCATGAAGAAGCCAACTGTAGGCTTCTCAGGGGTAGAAACAGCCCTTGTCCCCAAAATGTTAGAGCTCATTGCTCAAGGTGACAACCTAGCAACACAAGCTAGTGTTGAACCCACACCTTCTACCTCTCTACCACAAAAAAGGCCTCAAGTAACCCTCACCTACCAAAGAAAATCCAAACGAACCCCTGCTCAAGCTATTGAGTCTGTGCAGTCCCCATATACTCACCTTTACAGGAGGAAGTGGACACTAGAGCTCCCACTTCCCCTGAGGAGCAAACCACTCCCATCTCTTCAACTATCAGGCTGAGGTTCCTCATGCTCACCCTGATGAGCTCACAAGCCCAAATGCCTTAAGCCTTCACTTGAGTCTCAACACTCAAGTGAACAACCTTCAGGGGACAGTTACCATCCCCAGCCTTTAGATCTAAATCAACCCATTCCCAACCTTTCCTTCTATACTGATGAAGACTTAGGTTTCAGTGAGTACCATGAGTCTCTCTTCTCTTCCCCTACTCAAAGAGAGATGAGTACTCCTGAGTCTCCTCAGTCTAGCCCACATCAGTCACCTATAACTGAGGTGTATACTTCTGAACCTGTTCAGGATATCCATATGGAAGAGGCTCTCACTTTTGCAAGTGATTACATTATTAAGACCTCAACCATGGCAACTCAGCCCATTGACATCTCAATTGAGAATGTCAATGAGCAGAGGAAATCCAGCAGCCAAGAACCTGAAGCTGGTGGTGAGAGAGAGGACTTTGGTCCAATCATCTTATCCCCCAATGATTCTTCTGATGAAGAAGAGGGGAATCTTAGGCTAAAGGTGCAAAAACTGTCAAAAAAATGCTCCTATTTAGTCTCTAAGGTTAGTCACCTTGAATCTCAGGTGACTACCTTACACAACAGGGTCAATGATCAGCAACTTGAGATTTCATATCTTAAGGAAAAACTAGCTGGGAGACCTTTAAAAAGAGCCCAACCAGGAACACAAGAACCTGTGGATGTGATTGTATCCTCTAGCTCACCTATGCAAGTGGGTGATGCTACCAAAAAGGGGAGAAAGTCATCGCAGCCACAGAACCTGGGAGTTCTTCACAGAGAATGGACATTGAGGACTCACCATCCTCACTTGTAATGTGCACTCTCAGCAACTTCTTCAAGTTCACATTAATGTGGACTCTATAGACTCTATCATCAGGAAGTATTTGATTTTCAAACTTTGAACTTCTATAGAGGTCTGCATCTAGTCAACATGCCACTTGTCAACCCAATCAACTCAAGACAAGCTGACAGACTGGCTCAAAGAATCCAAGACAGGATCACTGCAGAGTTCAACTTAAGAAGGAGACTTAGGCAATCAGGTAATGCCATCGGTCAACTGGATGTTGAGGCAGACCCTAAGATTAGTTTCATAGGGGAAACCTTGACTGAAGGCCCAGTGGCAGAACCTGAGACCCCTATCTCATCATCATCAACTGCTGCAGAGATCCACATTCCTTCTGAGACACCTACTGGTGAAGGTGCTTCTGAACCTCTCTCTCGCCTGAGCTCAGATGCTGCAACAAGCAATGAAGGCCAAAGCTCTCTCCACCCTGAGTCACAAAGGTCTGTGAGTAACAAAGGGAAAAGAAAGATGACATCTGAGGAGATTGAGGAGGAGGAGAGAGAGAGGAAAAGGAGGCTGAGGGGAGAAAGTTCCTCTGCTGTCAGGATAAATTATCTGCAGTCAAGGAACTATGACACAGACATTGTCATTTCTGTCCCTTTAGATGAACTAAATGAACTGGCTTACATGGAAGTGTCGAGAGAGATGAAAGAAAAAGAGGATGCAAGGTTACTTCTCCAATTCAAAGAGGAGAAGAGACAGAAAAGACTCTAAAAGCATGCTCCTACTCTCTCCCCAGTTCAAGAAAGCCCTGTACAAGAAGATGTGGTTCAACAAGAACCTCAGGTAAACAAAGAAGAAGATAGGATCAAAATGATCAACTACCTGAGTGCCACAGGATTCTATCAGGCAGATGCACTTCTTCCCTTGTCCTATGACTATGTTGAGTTTGAGTACTTAAAACAACTTGAGCTTGAGTTAGTCAAAGACAGAAAGACAACTAAGAAGAAGCTAAGGGAAGAAGCTGCAAAATCAAGAGCTATCATCCAAAAAGGCATGAAGAAGTCTGCTGACAGGCAGAGGATGATGAGCTTCTTGAAGCTGTATGGATTCTCTGGAAGGAGACTTGGCCTATCCACAATGGATGAACATATCAGGGTAATCAAGCAGAAGATCAAGAGTGGATAACTGATTGACTTACACTCTCTTCCAAGTCAAGTCCCACCTGAAGTGGAGGCTAAGGTTGAACAACCTGAGACAACACAACCGGACCTCCTGCTGAGCCTCAGCAAGCTTCATCTTCTGATCCACAGCAGGGTCAAACTCCCTCTCCTTCTGAACCTGTGAGGGAGGAACACCCAACTGAGAAAGACAAGGATGATCAACAAGGTGCTACAGACCAGTCTTCTCAGTTAAAGACCTCTAAGAGGAAGAAGAGGATGGCTTCTAAACCATAGTCTAAGAAGAAGAAGCCTGAATCATCTACCTCTACACCTTAGGCTGAGTCAGATCAACCTGAGGAAGCGCATGAAGAGGCAGCCCAACCAACTCCAATTCAAGTGGCTCCTCTTGCAGCTGAGACACCCATCTTATCCTGGACCTTCTCTACCAATCCAGAAAGATGGTATGTAATCAGAGATCAAGGTGTTGAGAATGTCTATACATGGCAAGACATAATCAACTTACCTCTACATGATCTCTTTGAGATGAGAAGATACTATGAAAGTCTGAATGATCCTGACCATCTAATGAAGAAGGGTATGGTCATCATTGTGCTGAAGACTACTAACATCTGAAGATCTTCTAAATGTTTTGGTAGCATCAGCCTAGGGGGAGTTTGTAAGGATTCCTATAAGTCTGATGCAACCAAAACATCCAAAGTCTCTCTGCAAGCAATGCACTAAAGAACTAAAGTAGAATTGCTTCGGAAGTTTTACACCATGCACTAGAATATTCTAAGTGTAAAATCTTCCGAAGCCAAGACCAATATCTTCCGAAGCCAAAAGTGAAGTCTTCCGAAGCTTCAGAGACAAAGTCTTCCGAAGCCAAATAGTGAAGACAGATTTCTTCCGAAGACTTTTAGAGTGTATGTAGATATCTGGTGTACTTTACCATAAAGCTGGACCACCTTTCCGCTGCAACTCTGTAAAGTCACCAACTTACATGAGTTGGTGAAAGGTCCATGCTTTTGGTAACTGTACATTGAGGTCTTGATTCCATGCTTTCTACTTTATGTACTTTTATCCTTTTTGTAATATATTAGGATGTGAGCTATGCAATGTCATAGTCACAAGTCAAAAGGCAAACATGCCTTTTGATTATACAATTGATTTTGTTTGTGTCTAGTCAATTGTATCCAGCTGGCTTTCAAAGTATAGCGGCTGTAGGTTGTAGTATAAGTATTCCATGTTCTAGTATCTTTCTTAATGCTTTGTAACACTTGTAATAGAACTTGAGAAAGCAATATACTGTATCCTTGAAACTCAATCTCTTGTGTTCTCTTGTTCTGCCTCTTACTTATTACTTGTGTTCTTAGCATCATTATTAGGGATAAGCCAGTTTACTCTTTGATTAAGTTTGGTTAATCTCCTCTTCGTGTTGTTGTGTTGTAAGTGACCACCCTTCACCGGTACTGCACTTAGTCATTATAGGCAACATTCTAGGCGCATGGGCACTATGCAGGCGCATGGGCCTGACTTAGGCGCATGGGCACTTAGGCGTATGGGTAGTCAGGCGCATGGGAACACTTTAGACATTTCAGGCATTTCCTAGGCGCATGGGTACTATTTGGGCACATGAACTTCAGGCGCATGGGGACTTAGGCGCATGGGCAACTAACTTTAACTAACAACATAATTCAATACCCAAATCCAATTCTAACATGTTCAAGCCTAGTTCTAACATACTAAGGAACATGAACACTTATAATCATGAACATAACTACAAAATCATCCCAAGCATACACCCACCCACATACACATAACATACACATACATACGGGTACACACACCCAAACTTATAAAACGTTTTAACATGTATTTCCAGCCCCGAAATCAATTAAAACATGTAAGAAGTGGGGTTCTAGAACTCACCTTTGACAAACTTTCGGATGAACTTCTTCAAACCCGAATGTGCTTATGACTTTAAACACCTAAAAACTTACCAAAACACAAACCGAACATTCAAACACACATAAGCACATACCCTAGGCTATAAACCAGCCAAGAACACTTAAAACATCGAGTTCTTACCTTAAACTCGACTTCTTCTTCTTCTTTTTTCAAAAAACTGAAAGCTTCCTTCTTTCTCTCTCTAAAAACGGTTGTCAAAAGATGATGTGCAAGAAGTGGGCGGCTATGCCCACTTTTTACAAAATATATTATATAAATTTGTACCTTTTGCATATTTAACCCCTCATCTTGGGATAAATTGCATTTCTTCCTTATTCTTCATATTTATTCTTCATTCTTCATCTTTTTAAAAATTCCGGGTGTTACAAGTCTCCCTCCCCCCCCCCCCGTTATATAGGTTTCGTCCCCGAAACCTGTTATTCCTCAAACAGATGTGGGTAATGTTGTCTCATCTCTTTCTTAGTCTCCCACGTAGACTCGGATCCCTTTATGTGTTTCCACTGTACTCGCACCAAGGGAACCACTTTATTCCGTAGCCTCTCTTCCTTTCGATCAATGATCGCCACTAGTTGCTCCACATGATTGAGCCGCTCATCTACCTCAATGTCCTCCAGTGGTACGACCATATCTTCATCAGCTAAGCACTTTCGCAGATGAGATACATGGAATGTCGGGTGAATTCCACCAACTCATCGGGTAGTTCCAACCTATAAACCACCTCTCCTTCTCGGGCAATGATTCGGAAAGGCCCTATGTACCTCGGGCTCAACTTACCCCGCTTTCTAAACCGAATGATACCCTTACAAGGTGAGACTTTCAACATAACTCTATCACCCACCTTGAACTCAATCGCTCTACGTCTCTTGTCGGCATACGACTTTTGCCTATATTTGGTTGCCTTCATAAAGGCCTTGATCTTTTCCAGCTTCCCAGTCGTAGTCTCGATCACTTCAATGCTCCCTAACTCTTTCTGACCAATATCACCCCAGCATACGTGTGTTCTACATCTCCTACCGTATAGCATCTCATAAGGTGGCATACCAATACTAGCATGATAACAATTATTGTATGAGAATTCGGCTAACGGTAAGTGGTCATCCCAACTTCCACCAAAATCAATGACACATGCTCAAAGCATGCCCTCAAGCGTCTGAATGGTTCTCTCCGATTGACCATCCGTCTGTGGATGATAAGCCATGCTAATATGGAACCTCGTCCCCATTGCATCGTGGAATTTCTTCCAAAATTTAGATGTAAACTGGGTGTCACGGTCAGACACAATAGACACCAGTACACCATGATGAGTTACGATATCTTTGATGAACAGATCCGCTAACCTCTTAGATGAACACGTTTCACGGATCGGTAGGAAGTGAGCACTTTTCGTCAGACAGTCAACTATCACCCATATGGCATTGTACCCTCTCGCGGAACGCGGTAACTTCGTGATAATGTCCATGGTGATATGTTCCCACTTCCACTCGGGTTTATGCAAAGATTGGATCTTCCCGTAAGGCTTCTGATTTTCCACCTTCACATGCAAGCAAGTAAGGCGCTTACTCACGTACTCTGCTACGTCACGCTTCATACCCGGCCACCAATAATCTCATGAACCTTTAATTGTCGGGATGCGTAGGCTATAACCTTTCCTCTTTGCATCAACACGCAGCCAAACCCTGAGTAAGAATCATCCGAATAGACTACCAAGTCTTCGCTTCCATCGGGTAACGACAAGATTGGAGCTTGTGTCAACCTTGCCTTTAGCTCCTTAAAAGCCTTCTTTTGATCTTGACCCCATACAAACTTCACATCCCTACGGGTCAACTTAGTCAAAGGAAAAGCTATCTTGGAGAAGTCTTGAATGAATCTCCTGTAATAACCCGCCAATCCCAAGAAACACAAATCTCGGATGGCGTCTTTGGAGAATTCCATTGCATCACTGCCTCCACCTTTTCCGGGTCTACCATAATCCCCTCAGGATTCACCACGTGACCCAGAAACTGTACTTCGCGCAACCAAAACGCACACTTGGAGAACTTGGCATACAGTTTCTCCTTCCTCATCGTTTCCAATACTTCTCGAATGTGACCGGTATGCTCCTCCTCGCTCTTTGAATAAATCAGGATATTATCAATAAACACAATCAATGATTTATCCAACATCAACCGAAACACACAGTTCATTAAATTCATAAAGGCAGCTGGCGCGTTGGTTAAACCAAAGGCATAAGGAGAAACTCGTAGTATCCATATTGCGTGCGAAAAGCTGTTTAGGACTATCCTGCTCCTTCACCTTCAACTGATGGTAACCAGATTGGAGATCTATTCTCAAAAACCAACTGGCACCTTGGAGTTGATCAAACAAGTCGTCAATCCTCGGTAATGGATACCGATTCTTCAATATCAACTTGTTCAACTCACGGTAGTCAATACACATCCCCATACTACCGTCCTTCTTCTTCACAAATAAGACCGGAACACCCCATGGAGAGATACTCGGCCTAATGAACCCCTTATCAATCAACTCTTGCAGTTGCTCCATCAATTCCTTCATCTCGGAGGGTGCTAAACGATACGGCGCATTAGCGACAGGTTGGGCGTCGGGTAACACGTCGATCTGGAACTCGATCTCGCAGTCTGGTGGCACACCTGGTAAATCTTCCGGGAACTCACACACAATCAGTACATTAGACAGTTGTGGTGTTGGCGTATCCACATCATTCACATAAGCCAGATAGGAACCACATCCACGCCTTATGCACTTTCCCGCCACCACCATCGAAATCACCTTCGGGATCATACTAACTCGATTACCGTAAATCGTCACCGGACTCCCGTCCGGCGCTGTCAGTCGAATTATCTTCTTGCAACATACCATATTTGCCTCGTTGTAAGGCCCCGTTCCCGGACACTCACATTTTGTAAGGCCTCGTTCCCGGGATGCTTACAACTGGGCCATCATCGCACATAAAACATATAATTTCATTAAGTGAAGAAACATCGCAGTGGAAACATTTAAAAAATGACATTTCATTTCATTATAAAGCTTTTGCAACATAATACATCGTTGTCCAATTACAAATACTTGTTCCATTACATTACAAAAGCATCATAAATATGGATGCCATCCAAAAGAGCTGAGTAGCCGCCCCGTGCCATCCTCAGCAACTTTACCTGTTCCATTACTTTACTCCTTCCTTTTTAAAACCATCCGTTAATTTCGCACGCGATCACACAACATTCATACGTACAGATAATATAATTATTATCTTCCATTACGTTTGTTACATTCTTCCATTCATTAATCATCGCACGGTACTTGGTCATTCGCTTCATTTGTTCATAACTTCTTTTCCTACGTTCGTTCATATCACACATATCGCACGCTCGCACATATCGCAGTTTCGTATCTTCGTACCCATCGTACATATCGCACAAATCGCACCAATGGAGTGGTCACTAGGACAAACTTCCCCTGTGTGTGCGAACTCTTAGGGGTTTAGCCAAAATCGCACGCTGCCTCATGGGCTAGCCAAAATCGCACGCTGCCTCATGGGCTAGCCAAAATCACACGCTACATAGCACACAGTGAATACCACATCGCACGTATCAGGGCAATTACCAAAACTAAACCCCCTACTGTGTGTATGAACCCACATGAGTTAGCCAAAATCGCACGCTACATAGCACACAGTTAATACCACATCGGACGTATCGGAGTAGTCACCAAGACTGAACTCTTACTGTGTCTATAGTCCTTTATGAGTTAGCCAAGATCGCACGCTGTAAATACACACACAGTTGAGCTAACAACTCTCAATGAGTTGTGAATCCCCTTCCTTTTACTTGCAAGTCATTCTTACTCTCATTCATTCATTCATGCATGCATTCATTCATTCATCATGTTCCTCTTTTCATTATCTTCCACTTTACGTTACATAATACTTTCATTTCATTCATTAATATTCATCGCAAAACCACGGGAAGATAAACATACATAAACAAAAACATCAACGAGATCATGCAAATCATCATACAAATCTGCATGCATACATAACATATATCACACATACCGTCGTGCATAACATCATACATAACATCATACATCAATCATACATCGCACATGCCCATCATAACGTCTATGACCTCAAAAGTCAACTTACATAAACCCTCGGGAAACTCCCAAGTCAAAACCCACATCTGCACTTTCCCTCTAAAGTCAGAAAATAAACCATTGTTCTTTCGGGCGTATGAGCCCTACTTGGGCGTATGGACACCCTCCAGTCGCATGGCCTCCTAGGCGACTGAACACTTAGGCGAATAGACATCAGGTGAATGGACCCTATGCGAATGGACCTATGGGTGAATGGACACCTATGCGAATGGACCCTCAGTCGCATAGCTTCTATGCGCATGGCCTTCAGTCGCATGACTTCAGGCGCATGGGCTTCAGTCGCATACCCTTCGTGCGAATGAACCTTAGTCGCATAACCTTCGTGCGTATGAACCTCGGTCGCATGGCCTCCAGGCGCATGGACCTCAGTTGCATAACCTTCAATCGCATGCCTTACTGGCACATGAACTTCAGTCGCATGACTTTCATGCGTATGGACCTCATTCGCATGGAAATCGTGCGCATGGACCTCAGTCGCATGCCAATCGGCCATATGGCCTCCAGTCGCATCACATTCAGTCGCCTAGCCCTAGCTGATGTGTAGAATGCAGTTCATCCCAAACTCAAACTGCCTTTTCATCCTCCAAGCTCTCCCAAACTCGTTTTAAGCCCAAATCAACCATCCTAAAACTTAGAAACACCTACCACAATGTCATTTAAGCACACACAAGCTTGAAATCAAACCCCACACGCATCAAACACATACACATACGCATACAAACGGGTTCAACACCCAACTTTTCAAAAACGGGTTTTAGATGTATTCCAGCCCCAAAATCGTTCAAAAGTGTGTAAAAGAGGGGTCCTAGAACTCACACAAACGACACCATCGAATCGAGCTTTGATCTAACCCGCTACACTTCAACTTTCACGCCCGAATCCACGAAAACCAAGCTTTTCCCTTGTTTTCCTCCCTTTCTTTCTCTATAGCTGAACTTGGGGGTGTGGGGGAGGAGAGTGGGCTGCTCTCCCCCTTTTATACTCCCACTCATTCAACCTTCTCCCGTTTTGGCAAGTTTGGTCCCTCGACTTTTGACTTTATTTCTTTTTCTTCTTTCGTCAGCTTCAAAGAAAATTTCCGGATCTTACACAGTTGGTCATTCATTGCACATAAAATATAAAACATACATTTAACTTTGCTAAAACATCGTAGCGAAATACTTAATAAACCATTTCATTATATTAATGACTACTTTTGCAAAATAATACAACATTGTTAACCATTACAAAATCTTATTGTTTGCATTACATCACAAAAATGTCATTGCTACACTATATGGATGCCATCCCAAAAATTCGCCAAGTAGCTACGCCCGTGCCATCCTCAGCAACTCTTACCTGCCAACTGGGAAAATACATAAAAGTCAGCATTGCTGAGTGAGTTCTAGTTTTATAATAAAAATACTTTACTTTCATTTAAAACCATTCTTTACTTTCGTTCGTGATCATGCATCATACGTACAAATAGATAATCTTATTATTTTCTTTCATCATCATTCTTCGTCGTACGTTACTCGTTATCATTCATTCGTTCTCATTCTTATCATACACTTCTTACATTTCATACGTTCGTCGTTATCTTCTGATGACATGTACTATACCCCGATCATTGTGCATGAAGCTGGCTACTGGGCCTAGGGCAAGTACATTTATCACTACCTTTCACTTTTAATTCCGGACCAATGCCATGTGCTATACCCCGAACATTATGCACGAAGCTGGTTACTGGGCCTAAGGTTTATCAATAGACCCCGAACATTATGCAAGAAGCTGACTCTAGTACCTAGGGGAAGCGGGAGGTGTCCCATAATTACGGTCAATCACAAAGATTGGACCTCAGTGTGCATCCTTTCGGTGTAGCTAACCTGCACACAGTTGAGCTAACACCTTTCATTGGGTGTGAACCTCCATACATTTGGTTGCAAGACTTTCTACATTCATTCTTTCATTAATGCATGCATCCATTCATTCTTTACGTTCCTCTTTTCATTATCATTAACTTCCGCTTTACGTTACTTAAAACTTTACGTTCATTATCATAATCATACCACATAAAGGCATCGAATAATACATGATAGGAACATAACATAACAATACATAACATCATCATACACATCATACATCATCATATAATCATCATACATCATCACCGGGAACATCCCAAGTCATAACCTAAAACTACCCTTTTTTCCCAAAATTTCAGAAATAATTCTAAGTCTCTTAGGCGCATGGGCACTATAGAGGTGCATGGGAACACTTTGGCGCATGGTGAACCTTTAGGCGCAAGATCACTATATGGGCGCATGGCCAACACTTAGTCATTCTGGGCAACTTTCTAGGCACATGGGCACTATGCAGGCGCATAAGCCTGACTTAGGCGCATGGCACTTGGGAGCATGGCCAGTTTGGGCACATGGGGAAACTTAGGCAATTAAGGCAAATCCTAGGCGCATGGGTACTATTTGGGCGCATGGGTTTCAAGCGCATGGGACTTAGGCGCATGAGCAACTAACCTTAACTAACCAACATCATTATTCAGTCCCAATTCACATCTGAATGAGTTCTAGCTTAGTCCTAACATTCTAAGCAACATAAACACATATATATCATAATCATAACATCATTTACACGCAAATCACACCCCACCTACATTCACATTCAACATACATACGGGTACAAATACCTACTTCTATAAAAACATACATACATGCATTTTCAGCCCCAAAGAAGTTTGAAACATGTAAAATAGGGGATCTTGAACTCACCTTTGACCACTTTCGAGTAGAACACATTCAAACCCGAATGCAAATGAGTTCAAGCACCTAGAACCCACCAAAACACAGATAGGAACATACAAACACATACATAAGCATAAACCGGAACTGAAATCAGCCAAAAACACTTCAAAACACCGAAAACTTACCTTCAATTCGGTTTCTTCTTGTTCTTCTTTAAAGCCCGAGAGCTCTTTCTTTCTCTCTCTCTAAAACCCGAACAAAAAGTGATGTGCAAGGGTGATATGGGCGGCCATATCATCTTTTTGTGCAAAATATGTTATTTTATTTATTTGTACCTTTTTTTACACCTTTAACCCCTCTACTTCGTTTTATTTCTTTTCCTTCTTTTATTCTTCTTTCCTTTAAGAATCGGGTGTTACAAGTCCACCCCCTTTATATAGGTTTCGTCCCCGAAACCTGTCATTCCTCGAATAGACGTGGGTAATGCTGCCTCATCTCCTATTCAGTCTCCCACGTAGACTCGGATCCCCTTTTGTGTTTCCACTGAACTCGTACCAAGGGAACCACTTTATTCCGTAACCTCTTTTCCTTTCGGTCAATGATCGTCACTGGTTGCTCCATATAATTGAGATGCTCACCTACCTCAATATCCTCCAGTGGCACCACCGTATCCTCGTCGGCTAAGCACTTTATCAAGTGAGATTCATGGAATGTCAGATAAATTCCACTTAACTCACTAGGGAACTCCAACCTATAGGCCATATCTCGTACTCGAGCAATGATTTGGAAAGGCCCTATGTATCTCGGGCTCAACTTGCCTCACTTTCTGAACCGAATGATACCCTTACAAGGTGAGACCTTCAACATAACTTTATCACCCACCTTGAACTAAATCGGTCTACGTCTTTTGTCAGCATATGACTTCTGCCTATCTTTGGCTGCTTTCATAAAGGCTTTAATCTTTTTAAGTTTCTCCGTTGTAGCCTCAATTACCTCGATGCTTCCCGACTCCTGACCGATATCACCCCAACAAACGGGTGTCCTACATCTTCTACCGTATAGCATCTCATAAGGGGGCATACCAATGCTGGCATGATAACTGTTATTGTATGAGAACTCAGCTAACGGTAAATGGTCATCCTGACTTCCTCCAAAGTCAATGACGCATGCTCGAAGCATATTTCTTCGTCTGAATATTCCTTTCCGATTGACCATCCGTCTGAGGATGATAAGCCGTGCTGATATGTAACCTCGTCACCATCGCATCGTGGAATTTCTTCCAAAATTTGGATGTAAATCGGGTGTCACGCTCAGACACGATAGACACCGGCACACCATGATGAGTTACAATATCTTTGATGAATAGATCCGCTTATCTCTCTAAAGAATACGTTTCTCGGAACGGTAGGAAGTGAGCACTCTTCGTCAGACGGTCATTTATCATTCATATGGCATCATACCTTTCGCAGTACGTGGTAGCTTCATAATAAAGTCCATGGTGATATGCTCCCACTTCCACTCAGGTATATCCAAAGGTTAGATCTTCCCATATGGCTTCTGATGTTCTACCTTCACTTGCAAGTAAGTAGGCATTTACTCACATACTCCGCTACATCACGCTTCATACTCGACCACCAATAATCTTTTTTCATATCCTAATACATCTTTGTAGCCCCGGGATGAATGGAGTATCGAGTCTTATGAGCCTCGTCCATGATCTTTCCACGTAGATCCCCATAACAATCATAATCATCTGATAAGCCTTCACTCGACCTCTCTTTTTTAACCCAACTCCGCAACTAGACCTCTCATCCTCTCAGAGTTAAGACGATCTTCTTTCAATGCCTCGTCTTGAAACTTCTTGACATGCATCATCACATCAGAGGTCATAATCATCTGATAAGCCTTCACTCGAATCGGTTCGGGTCTCTCCTTTCGACTAAGGGAATTCACCACCACGTTGCCCTTGCCGGATGGTAATGGATTTCACAATCATAATCCTTAATGAGATCCAACCATTGCCTCTGCCTCTTGTTCAAATCTTTCTGCTCGAAGAAGTACTTCAAGCTCTGGTGGTCAGCGAAGATAGTGCATATCGTCCCGTATAGGTAGTGCCTCCATATCTTTAATGCAAAGATCACAGCTGCTAGCTCCAAGTCATGAGTAGGGTATTAACCTCATGAACCTTCAACTGTCGGATGCGTAAGCTATAACCTTTCTCGCTGCATCAACACGCAACCCAACCCCGAGTAGGAAGCATCCGAATAGACTACCATGTCCCGCTTCCTTCGGGCAATGACAAGACAGCAGCTTGCGTCTGCCTTGCCTTAGCTCCTCAAAAGCCTTCCCTTGATCTTGACCCCATACAAATTTCAATCCTTGCGGGTCTAGTCAACGGGTTAGAGTCTTGGCGCCCTAACTATCAGAAAACTTGAATAATCTGCCTTGCATATAAATGATCTTGACCCCACCAACGGGTCAGAGTCAACGGGGAACTATCTTAGAAAAGTCTGAATGAATCTCCTAATTACCCCGCCAATCCCAAGAAACTACGAATCTCAGATGGAATCTTGGAGACTTCCATTGCATCACTGCCTCCACCTTTGCCGGGTCCACCATAATCCCCTCGGGATTCACCATGTGATCAAGAACTGAACTTCGAGCAACCAGAACGCGCACTTGGAGAACTTAGCATACAGCTTCTCCTTTCTCAACTTCTCCAACACCTCCCGAATATTACTGGCATGCTCTTCTTCGCTCCTCGAGTAAATCTGGATATCATCAATAAACAAAATCACTGATTTATCCAACATCGGCCGACACACAACTCAATTCATCAAGTCCATCCATAAAAGTAGCTGGCACGTTTTTTAAACCAAAGGACATAACGAGAAACTCATAGTGTCCATAACGCGTGTGAAAAGCTGTTTTAGGAATATCTTGTCCTTCATCTTCAGCTGATGATAGCTAGATCGAAGATCTATCCTAGAGAACCAACTGGCACCTTGGAGCTGATCAAACAAGTCATCAATTCTCGGCAATAGATACCGATTCTTCACCGTCAACTTGTTCAATTCGCGGTAGTCAATGCACATCCTCATACTATCGTACTTCTTCTTGACAAATAATACCAAAGCACCCCAGGGAGAGATACTCGTCTAATGAACCTCTTTTCAAGCAATTCTTGCAGTTGCTCTATCAATTCTTTCATCTCAGAGGGGGCTAACCGATATGGCGCCCTTTAGCAACAGGATGGCCACCGGGTATCAAGTCAATCTGAAACTCGATCTCGCAGTTGGTGGCACACCTGGTAGATCTTCTAGGAACACATCTGTGAACTCACACACAACTGGTACATTAGATAGTTGCGGTGTTAGCGTATCTACATCTTTCACGTAGGCCAGATAGGCACCACATCCATACCTCATGCATCATCCCGCCACCGCCATCGAAATCACCTTCGGGATCGTAGTAACTCGATCACCGTAGATCGTCACCGAACTCCCATCAGGCGCTGTGTAATCGAATAATCTTCTTGCGGCACACAATATTCGCACGTAAGCCGCTAACCAGTCCATTCCTAGGACTACATCAAACCCGCCTAAGGTCATCATGAACAGTCTAACAGGAAACTTATGACCTTCTAGTTCTATGTCACAACCTTCTATCAGATCATAAATCCTTGTAGACTTACCTATGGCAGTTTCTACATCGAAGAGCTCATCAATACTTCCACTATAACAGGAAAATTAGCACAGAAAGCAGCAGAAATAAAACTCCTACAAGCACCTGAATCAAATATAAAACAGAAGCAAGAGTTTGGTTACTAGAAGATACCTGACAGGACATCGGGGTCCATCCTAGCCTCCTCTTGGTAATCGTGAATGCTCTGGCGCTCGCCTTCTGCCCTTCACTACTGCCTTCTTCGATGCCCAGAGCTTTCAGCCCTCGGCTTCTTGCAGTCCTTGCTCATGTGGCCCTCTCCACCACAGTTATAACACCTTGCCACCTTGCACTCTCTCGCCATATGACCAGGCTTCTCACACTTGAAGCATACGTTCAGTCCCCACATACACTCTCCGTTATGCTCCCTTCCGCCTTGCCACACCTTTTCAACCTCGCACCGGGTGTGGCTACACGCCGGTCATCACCTTCACAACCTTATTGTTTGGAGCGGTCCCGCCACGTCCAAACCGTTTCCCATTCCGTTCCGGTCACCACCTCCTTTCTTGACCACCTCAACCGTTGCCACCTCCCTCTCATCATATAACATTACAGCCAGGCCAACTATTGACTAGAACATACCTGGCCGGGCAGCAATCACGTGCCTATGGATGTCCGCCGGCAAACCTTGAATGTATCTCTTGAGCAGCAGCAGCAGTGCCATTGCCATCAAAAGTCAGGGGCTTGCACCTTTGAAATGCCCCATAGTTACACCTCGTGCAATCTCTTTGTTGGATCTAGAAAGGCTGGTGCAACCAAAACCAAATCACTTAGAAGATTTTGGTACAAACAAATAAAGGACTTCCGAAGCTAAGTATGGAACTTCCAAAGGAAAAAGGAGCTCTTCCGAAGACACAAAGTGTAAAACTTACTTCCGAAGGAAAACTCCAACTTCCAAAGACAAAGAACTTACATTCGAAGATCAAGACTTAGAATGAAAGATCTGAAGTCAACTTCCGAAGTATAGAAGTCCTCAAGCCTTGGAAGTATAGAAGCCTCTTTCGAAGTATAAGTGGCTTCGGAAAGAACTTGTTTCTTCTGAAGCCAACTTACCTTCGGAAGACACTACTATTATCCAGTGGACATAAGTATGGTCTCCTGACACTCCGCTACAGACCTCTAAGATACTGCATGGCGTTTTCTCAAAAGCCATGTAGTTGACCATACTTTATTCCATTGTTTACCTTTTTATGTTAGTATAGTTGCCATCTTTAGTTGGTGATAAAAGCTAAGTCATGGACAGGTCATGACTACCATATCTTAGATAATACTTATCTAAGATACCTAACTTTAGCATTGTAGTATATGCTTTAGTCTTAGGTTTCAGCTGGTATCAAAGTATATCCGGCTGTAGGATCTAGTATATATAGTTTCTCATTGTAACTCATGTTTTATGCTTGTAAGAGTCTTGTAATATCTTGAGTTGAGAAGTAATATATACAAGTGCCTTGAAAATTATTTCTGCGTGTTCCTTGTACTTATTATTATTATAAACTCTTGTAAAAGACTTTACTTCATTATTGTTGAGGGTTTGTAAGTGAGTTGAGAGAAATCCAAGTGTTTAAGTGACAAACCCGATCCTGCAATTGGATCAGAGCTTTTTAGGCTCTTGATTGTGAGATCTTACCATCCTAATCAACCTGTTGTTCACTCCTCCTTACACCACACTCAAAATGGCCCTCAACAAATCTGAAGTAGAGATGGGGACGATGACCAAAGCACCATCATCAACCCTGTAAAACTTTAGGTCATGGAGCAGAAGAATGGAAGGCTTCATCAGGTATCAGATAGCAAGATGTGGCAATCCATTTGTCAATGGCTCGTATAAGCCAAAAGTAGCTGTGGAAACAGTGCCATGATTGAGAAAGCTGTTGAAGACTATTCTGATGAGGATCGGAAGACGCTGGACATCGACAGCCATGCTATGATGTTCTCATGACTGCAATTCCCAACTCCAATCATGGTGGGGTTTGAGCATAAGTCTGCCAAAGAAAGAAATATTTGATGCGCTTGCTCAAATGTATTCAAGCTCAAATGGCTCCAAGAAGGACTCACTGAAGCAGCAGTTCGAGAACTTCACCTACGTTGCTGGAGAGACTCTTAAGCCAGCAATACTTTAGGTACATGGATCTCATTTCTTCCATACAATCTGTGGGAATTGCTCATGAACTCAGAGACCTTACAAGAAATTTATGAGTGTCATTACCCAATGAGTGGACATTCTATTGTGTCTCTATCAAGAGAACAGAGAATCTAAATACACTCACCATGACCAAACTCCATGGGATCCTTGATGGATACCGTTTGGAAATGGATAGTAAGAGGGGTCATCAGACAAGCAGACCCTTGAGTCTTCCTGCTAGCAACACTTTAATGGTTGCTGAAGGCTCAGGAATCTTCCAGCCTCAACAAGCTCAGCAAAGCTCCTTTCAAGACAGTTGTGCTTTTGTCTCAAGAAGTGGACACTCAAATGATTATCAATATTGCTTTGATGATCTAGAGTGCTTCAGCCGGATGACGTGGAATACGTGGACATAGTCCAACAAATGGCTCTACTAACCTACAGAGCAAAGAAGTTCTTTAAGAGAACTGGAAGGCAATTTCCCCAGAACCCAATCAACAGCAAATTTGGGTTTAACAAAACCAAGGCCAAATGTTACAACTGTAACCAACTTGGTCATTTTGCAAGGAATGCAAGGCTCCCAAGTCTAACCCGGGAACCCCACAGGCCTCCACACATTCCTCTACACCAAAGCCCACCGGAAAGTCAACAGAAACAGCTGCAATGGCTCAAGAAGTTGACTGGAGCTTCATGGTACAGGATGTGACTCCTGCTCAAGCACTCATGGCCGGAACAGATGAAAATAAGGTATATGAACATCTCTGTACTCCTGCCTGTATTGCTAAGGTTAAATTGTATCAGGACTACAATATGGAAATTAAATCTGATATTGAGTCTCTAAATGTTTTAAAATCTGATTTTAAAAGGGCTGAATCTGACTACCAAAGAAAAATTGAGGAGTTAGAGAAAACTGTGTCCCTATTAAAACACGAACACACAAACTATAAGACTCAAATAAAGGATTTAATATCCAAATTGACTGAGGCTCAAGCCCAGCTTGTCACAGCTGAGGCTCAAGCCAGGAAGTATGCTATTTCCGAGCAAAACTTCCAAGCCATTCTTGCATCATCCTCTCACTCAAAGCTTTGTTACCAAAACAAAGGTGGGTTGGGAACCAATGAAATTGCTCCACCACACTCCTATGAGTCTATAAGACAACCAAGGTGTGGTACTGAGGAGCAAGAGGTTCCATCTGCTGACCCACCTTCATATGAGTCAAAGAATGATGCAACTTTGAGACCATCACAGGGAAGAACCAGGTAATTATACCCTCTTCTACCAATGATGATCAAACCCTGACCACCAAAGCCAGAAGAAGCAGAGCTAAGGCAGCCAGAAAAACTGCCAAGAAAGTGGCTGAGTCTAAGCTGAAGATAGACCCAAAGCAAAAGGGTGTATTTATCTCAGCTGGATTCCAGGTGGTTGGAAACTCTGATTCAGGAAAGGAGTGTAATACCAGCACTCCTATCCTACCAAAGGATCAGAAGTTAAAGGGAAAGGTTGCTGATGAAGAGAGAAAGAACAAGAAACAGCAACCCTCAAGTTCCCAAAAGATTAACATTGCATGCATAATGTGTGGTCTGCAAAACCACATGGCCAAAGATTGTTACTACAATCCTGCTAGCACACATTATGCAAATAATGTTAAAAAGGAAGGAGTCAGGAAAGGTTTCTCATTTGGACCATATCAAATGGTTCAAGTGATGAAAAAGGGAAAGCTTGTTTCCGAAGCAAGGCTGCTTTCGGAAGAAGATCCTTCTTCCGAAAGGAAAAAGGCTTCGGAAGCTAAAGCTATCAAGACTCAAAAGAATAAAAGAGTCCCCTTGAAACCATCCAGAAGAAGACTGCTTCGGAAGAAAAGGTGGTGAAGGCTTCTTCCGAAAAGAAAGAAGCTTCGGAAGAATGCCAAGCTACAAAAGCTTCAACAAGCTCATCCTCCATGATCAACCAAGGGATGGAATGGAAGATCAAGGAAGATGTTGTAGCCCAAACCTCTTCTTCAAAGACATCCATTGAACCCCCATGCATAAATTTTGGTTCAATTATGTCATTTTCATTGGAAGAACCCAAGACCAACAAGGCTTGGGTTTCCAATCAAAACCAATCATCTCATCTTATGTGCAGGGACATCCATATGACAAGAATAAAAATGTTTTGATTGTGGATAGTGGATGCTCCAGGCACATGACAGGGAACAGATCTCTCCTTCAACAATTTCAACATTATGATGGAGGTCCTGTCCAGTTTGGAGGTGAGGCCGGAGGATATATTTCTGGCAGAGGAAGTATATCCAATGGAAAATTAAAAGTTGACAAAGTTAACTTTGTCAACAGCTTGAACACAACCTGTTAAGTGTTTCTCAATTCTGTGATCAAAAGCATCAAATGCTCTTCACAGAACATGAGTGCATAATCCTCAAACCCAGGATGACAATTCCTCAGGAATTGGTGCTTCTTAGATCTCCCAGGAAAGGGGATATGTACAAGCTGGATATGAACAATGCTTCCCCAATGGGAGAAGTATCATGCTTTCTTTCCAAAGCTGATGGTGATGAGTCAACACTATGGCATAAACGAATGTGTCATGTAAATTTTAAGACAATGAATAAATTGGCTAAAAATAACTTGGTACATGGTTTGCTTAAAAAGGAATTTTTTTGCAAAGATAACTGTGTTGCATGCCTGAAAGGGAAGCAACACAGGACATCTCATAAATCCAAAGTTGTTAACTCCATCACCACCCCATTACACTTATTGCACATGGATCTATTTGGTCCCACAAGTATAATGAGCATTGGAAGGAAATCATATTGCCTTGTGATTGTTGATGATTTTACTAGATTTACATGGGTATTCTTTTTAAGAACCAAAGATGAAACTGCTGAAACTTTGAAATCTTTTATTCTTAAAATAGAAAATCAAATTGATCACAAGGTTAAAATAATTAGAAGTGATCAAGGGACTGAGTTTAAGAACCAAGTTCTTGACTCATTCTGTAACTCAAAAGGGATTGCCAGACAATATAGTGCTCCCAGAACTCCTCAACAAAATGGTGTTCCTGAGAGGAGGAATAGGACACTTATTGAGGCTGCTTCGGACTATGTTAGCTGATTCAAAGCTGCCTCTAACATTCTGGGCAGAGGCAGTCAGCACTGCATGCTATGTGCAAAACAGGGTTCTTGTAGTAAAGCCACATGGAAAAACCCCTTATGAGTTATGGAACAAGAGGCCACCGTTCATTGGCTTTCTAAGGTCTTTGGCAGCAGGTGTACCATACTTAACACAAAAGACAATTTGGCAAAATTTGCTGAAAAGTCAGATGATGCTATCTTTGTTGGATATTCCTCTAATTCTAAAGCTTATAGAGTTTATAACATTAAAAATCAACAATTTGAGGAATCTTCCAACATTGTAGTCAATGAGCACACTCCTTGTGTTAGGGGAAATGGCCCTGATCATATCTTTGCTTAGAATTGTTTTCAAACTATTCTAAACCATCTTGTGAGAATGTTTCAGCTGGAACAGGTGCTCAAAGTGACTCCGATGAAGATCAACTGTTTGAGCTTCCCAGACCTATTCCAAGTTCTCCAAGAGCTGCAGCAAATCAAGTTCCCACTATTGAAAGATCTGACAGTATAACCATCTCAAGAGATAGTGGAGCTTCAACAAGCAGTTCACCTGTTGACTTTCAAACCTCTTCAGGTGATCCTGCACAACACCAAGCTGATGAAAGCAACATTTTGAAGGAACAGGCAACTGTTGATGATGCTTCACAGCAAACAAATGATGATGTTTCTCTTTCATTCAATCAGTCCTCATTGAATAAGCTTGAAACAACAGCTGGACCAAGTATTCAAGCTCCTGAGCAAAATATGTCCAATTTGATTTATCTTTGCAACTGGAGGTGATTCCTAGACTTAGGATTCATAACACTCATCCAGCTGAGAACATCATAGGGGAAGTCTCTGAAGGCGTGAGAACAAGAGGACAAACTCACAATGGGAATGTCTGTTTGTACTCATGCTTTTTATCCCAAATGGAACCCAAAAAGGTGGAAGATGCCTTGAAAGATAGTAGCTGGGTTGAATCAATGCAAGAGGAGCTGCTTCAATTCAAAAGACAAAAGGTTTGGAACCTATGTCCGCTACCATCTGGTCAAGTACCTATAGGCACTAAATGGGTTTTCAGAAACAAGAGAGATGATAGAGGCTTGATTATCAAGAACAAGGCAAGACTGGTGGTTCAAGGATACACTCAAGAGGAGGGAATCGATTATACTGATGTCTTTGCACCTGTTGCAAGACTTGAGGCAGTTAGGATCTTCCTTGCTTATGCTGCATCCAAGAATTTCACTGTCTACCAGCTTGATGTCAAGTGTGCCTTTTTATATGGGGATATAGATAGGGAAGTCTATGTATGCCACCTCCGGGATTTGAAGATCCACACCATCCCAACTATGTGTGCAAATTATAAAGCTCTATATGGGCTGCACCAAGCACCTAGGCTGTGGTATGAGACATTGTCTCAGTTTCTCCTGAAGAATGGTTACACTAGAGGTACCATTGACAAGACTCTTTTATAAGGAAGTCTGGGAAGGACATCTTGCTCGTTCAAGTCTATGTTGATGACATCATATTTGGTTCTTCAAATGACCAAATGTGTAAAGACTTTGAGAGCATTATGAAGAAGAAGTTTGAATGAGTTCCATGGGAAAAATGGACTTTTTCCTTGGAATTCAGGTGAAGCAAATGAAGGAAAGGGTTCTTTATCAGTCAATCTAAGTATGTCAATGATATCTTAGAAAGATTTGATATGAAAGATTGTAAAGCAGGAAAAACAACTATACCCAGAAACCACAATCTCTGCCCTGATTCTGAGGAGGAGGATACTGATCAACATCAGTATAGAGTGATTATTGGTTCTCTGATGTATCTCACAGCAAGTAGACCTGATATCATGTTTGCAACTTGCATTTGTGCAAGATATCAGGCTGCTCCAAAGGTGTCTCACCTAATTGCTGCCAAGAGAATTCTTAGATACCTTAAAGGAGCACCTAAACTAGGTCTCTGGTATCCAAGAAATAGTGATTTCAATCTCTATGGTTACTCTGACAGTGATTATGGTGGCTGCAATATCAACAAGAAATCAACATCTGGTGGATGTCAATTTCTTGGTGGAAGGATCATCTCATGGCAATGCAAGAAGCAATCCTGTGTCTCTACATCAACTGCTGAAGCTGAATACATTGCTGCTGCTAGTTGCTGTGCTCAGCTGTTGTGGATTCAAAACCAGATGATAGACTACGGATTCAACTTCATGAGCACTCCTATCCACATTGACAACAACAGTGCTATATCCATTACTGAAAATCCAGTAAAGCACTCCAAGACTAAGCACATCGATATCAGGTATCATTTCATTAGAGATATTCATGAGAAAAATCTTATCAAGCTAATCAAAGTTGATTCAAATGAACAATATGCTGACTTGTTCACCAAAGCCTTTGATGAACAAAGATTTAAATATCTCATTACAGCTATTGGGATGATAAACCTTGATTAGTCAATCTCATTTGAAAACCTTTTAATGTGTAAAGTCTTATGTCAAAACAATCTAAGCCCTGTTACAAAAGATCTTTCTCTAAAATTTATCTAAGTATGAATTCTTCCGAAGAGGAATTAACCCTCGGAAGATATTTTACATATCTTCCGAAGCAAATTTCTCCCAAGATAATTTTCTTCTCGGAAGAGTTGTTAAGTCTCGGAAGAAGCGATTGATTTCATATCAGATCTACTTCCGAAGCTTATAACACTCTCCATTCGGAAAGCAACATATACTCTCAGAAGTAATCACTTTACCTTCGGAAGTAAATTTGCCTTCGGAAGAACATTACCTTCGGAAATGCTTTATACTCGGAAGAAAGATTTTACTGTGTAACGGAAATCTTTTGGGCCCCACTCTGTAAAAAGTAAAGATTTTGTTAATGATGTCGGATTATTTAAATGGACTAACCTTACCGCCCATGTCACATCATCCACTGAAACCTCACATTCTTATCCAAACCCCCTTTAAACTGCCATTCCACCCATTTAAATACCTCCGGCTAATCACTTACATCCTTTTTACCAAAATTACTGCCCTAAAAGCTTTCTTCATCTTCAATTTACCCTCATCCGAACTATCTTCCTGTAACTTTCTTCCATGGCACTTAACCCTTAGCACAACCAAGTCGCACTCCTTGACTCTTCAAGGGATGTTGACTTCTCAGACATCATCTCCTTTCTAACCCAATCTTCTTACTACACCGCTCTGACTGTTAACCCCACGGTTTACTCAAACCATATGTCTGAATTTTGGGCAAACGGTCAGATTGAAACCCTACATGGGGTTCGTGTCATTAGATCGAGCATCTGTGGCCAGGAGTTGGTCATTTTTGAACAAATCATCAGGGAGCATCTAGAGCTTCATGATGAGGGCGCTCCAACAGAATTCCCCAAAGCAGATTTGGACAATACTTATATCCAAATGGGATATGGTGGAGATGTTAGCAGGTCAACCGTCTACAAATTCAACTTCTCTTACAACTGGAAGTTCCTGCTGCATGTAGTTCTTCATTGCTTGTCCAACAAATATAGGGATGGGATCAAATCCCATATGAACTTGGGTGCCTAGTTCATGGTTTGGTGAAAAGCCTCCGCTTCAACTACTCAAGATTTATGCTGACCAATCTCATGGGAAACCTTCAAACCTTCAACGGGACACATTCTTCATGTATCCCAGGTTTCTCCAGCACATAATCAATTGTGAGCTGGACCAGAGCAAGCTTGTCTGCGTAGCTGCTCTGACTGCTCCTCAAATGAGGCCGACCATCTTCAAAACTTTGAAGAGAGTGTCCACCAACTTCACCGGAAGAGATATTGCACTTCTTCCAGGTATGATTGAGCCAATGGCTCTTGGTGACATCCCTGTTAACCCCACAGGTGATGAACCCACACCAGCAACTACCCTCACTTTGCCAAATCTACCTTCTCCACCCATTACCTTCACTTATCAAAGACGCCCCAAACGAACCCTTGTTCAATCTTCTCTGATTGAACAAGCTCCTCATGTTCTACCCAAAAAGGCTAGAGTGGAACAATGGGCTCCCACTCAGCCTGAGGTCCAACCATCCTTCACAATTGACCTCAATATGGGTCTTGAGTCTCCTCAGTCTCAGACCCATGAGCCCAAAAAGCTGAAAACCCTCAGGGAGAGTCTCTATACTCCCCTGAGCAGCCAAAAAGGGACAGCCCCATCACAGGCTCAATGCCTTTAGACATTGATCAAAGTCTCGGGTCACTAGGTTTCACTTCCATATCCTTTACTGACCTTTTAATCGGAGCTGATGAAGAGATTATGTCTCTTCAGGGCAATGAAGTTGATCCACAACACCCTCTCAAGGATCAACAGAGCCTAGAGAGATCTCTTATCTCTAGCCCCCATCAGCAAACCTTTACTAAGGTGAGTCCCACTGATGTGGAGGGGACTCATGTAGATTCAGCTGCCACTACTGAAGGAGCCTCAAGGGATCCCAGGACAGTGGTAACATCACTGAGACTGAATCTACGGCAACCATGCCCTTTGATGACTTTGAAAGAGACATCATTGAGCAAGGGAAACCAGGGCGCCAAGAAACCACATCTGGTGGTGAGGCTGAACATACAAGGTATGTTACCTCATCTCCCCGTGATTTTCAAAAGAAGATGAGGGAAGACTGCAACTCACCATTGAAGACCTACTTTCTAAAGTCTCAAATCTTGAATCCAAGGTTAGACTTTAGAGGATAGGTCTGCCACTCAGCAACTTGAGATTGAAAATCTCAAGGCCAAACTAGCTGAGAAACAGATTGAGAGGTCTGTTAGGCACGTACCAACTCAGGTCTCTTTGACCTCTTCCTCTAGCTCATCAAGCTCTCAGGATGATGCTACCAAAAAGGGTGAGAGTGTTCAAGACAAAGCCAAAGACAAGAGGAACCCCAAAGTCAAGCTCTCACTTCCTCGAGCTCAAAATATCCCATGCAACAAGCTTCAGTTTTTCCTGAGCCTCCTCCAGTTGTAATTCAAATGGATCAAAGGATGCTCCAAGATCTCAATAGGTTCTTCAACAAGTTCCTATTGGAATCTCTTATTGAACAGCCAAGTCCTGATCTGTCTGTGATCTACTTCGGAGCTCAAGAGCTTTCAGAGGTTAAATGCACCTTCTACCACTATTGAGGAAGTTGGTCAACCTAAGGTCCAAGTGGAACCTGAGATTAACTTCGAAGGGGAACAAGGACTGATGGCCCAGCAACTGAGACAGTTGGGACAATAGTGCATTCTCACAGACTTCCGAAGCACAATTCAAAGCCTCGGAAGAACAATTTCAAACTTCCGAAGCTGAGATTGCTGCTGCGGAAGGACTATTCTCCTTATCCGATAATCTAATAGTCACAGATGCAATACTAGAACTTGCATCTGAGGTTAATAGGGAGGATTTTCTCACCCAACCTCTAGCTCAAACATCAGCATTAACTCCAGCTTCCATCTCTACTACTCAACCTGAACCTTCCATCCAAGAACCCCCAAAGTCTAGCACTTCTGAAGACATCTAAGGAAAGAAAAGGAAGATTAGAAAAACTTAAAAGAAAAGGTAGGCTTCCAACTAGAAAACTGCTAGCTGCCAGTACCAAAGCAGCTGCAGCCAACCAGGAGGCAGTTAACAATAGAAGAAGAGTAGAGATCATTGATAGACTTGTCAGTCTAGGAGTTGCAAATGATGATGTACTCCTGCTACCATTAGAGGAGTTAGTTGAGCTGAAAAGGCAACCTTGCTGCAAAAACAGCAAAGAGAAGAGGCAGCAAGGTTGGCCTTAGAAGAAGAAAAGGAGAGGAAAGAAAGAGAAGCTGATCAGCAGCTCGGGAGGGAAAGGATAACTTTCCTAACCTCCAGAGGTTTCTCTAAAGAAGAATTATCTCCACACAACAATGATACGATCTTATGGCTCTTCAACAAAGAGAAAGATCAAATGGAGAAAGAGAGAAAGAAAGCTGCTAGGGAAAAGCTGATGCAGAAGAAGAAGAAGGAAGAGGAAGCAGGACTAACTGCTGCTAAGAAGATAGGTGAGAAGGCCTGGATGAAGAGCTATCTCAGGGCTCATGGCTTCTCTGGCAGGCAGGTGGGTCCTATGTCTGAAAAGACCCTCCAGCGACATGTCAGTGACATAAAGGCTGACATTCGTTTGGGGAAGAGGAAGGAGATGTACAGAAGGGGACAGGGGATGATCTTCAAATAACTACTCAACCCCAACTTCAAACCCAACCACAACCTGAACCAATACCCTTTCCATTCCCCATCAAAACCGAACAAACCACTGAACCATACACCCCTAAACCTACACACTTACCCCTACCAACCTCTTCACCTCAACCACCTAAACTACCCATCCTCCAACCCAAAACTCTAGCCAGAACCCAAACACCTCAACCTACCCAACAAACCATCAAACCATCCTCTCAGCCTTCTAAACATCTCTCCTTAGAAGAATTCAAGGCAATCAAGACAAAGCTCATCAACTGCACAACCCTGAGCGATTCTCCTGTGAGGAGGATTCAGTCAAGTTGACTTATGTTGATGGATCCTCACGTTCCCTCACTAGAGATCAATTTCTTGATCTGCCCAGAGGAACATTAGACCAAGCTGCAAATCTCCTTGGCCTCAATTCAGACACTTTGAATGAGGAAGAAAAGAAGTTAAGGAGAAGGCTGGTGTCTCTGTTGGATACCAAGAAAGGTGACCGGGTGCCAAGACAATCTCTTGCACCTAGGAAGAAGATCATCCAGTGGAGGTTCGAAGACTCTTCTCACAACTTTTTTGTTGAAAGAGAGAATGGAGAGCTCAACAGGCTAATTGCCTCATCTCTGCTACACTTGAGCAGATTTGACATTGCTGAGTTAGCAGAGAAGCCATTCTCCAACCCTTCAAACTCTGATGTAGCTGCCCATATCAGAAATCATCTAGGCAGTCTTCATATGGCCGAGCTAACTGCTAGAAGCAAGGTTGAAGAAGAGTTGAAACTGAGAGAGGAGGAGAAAAGGAAGGGATCAACAGCCAAAGGCAAAGCCTGTCTACAAATGGTCGAAGGTCCAGAACTTGAATCCATAGTTAGATGGGAGTATGACTATAACTCTCGTCAACTAACTCTTTTCAGGGGGACGCAACAGAGGGTACATGTCATTCAGAGTGATAGACTAGATCTCCTATCTACCAATGACTTGTACAAGCTTCTCAGCACCACTTCAGGGAAGAACAAAGAGACAGACAATTATCTTTTGTCCGTGGTGTTGAAAGCTTTGAGAAGCAGAAACAAGTGAGGTTTTGGTAGCATCAGCCTAGGGGGAGTTTGTTAGATCTAGAAAGGCTAGTGCAACCAAACCAAATCACTTAGAATATTTTGGTACAACAAATAAAGGACTTCCGAAGCCAAGTGTGGAACTTCCGAATGAAAAAGGAGCTCTTCCGAAGACCAAGTGTAAAACTAACTTCCGAAGGAAAACTCCAACTTCCTAAGACAAAGAACTTACTTCTGAAGATCAAGACTTAGAATGAAAGATCAAAAGTCAACTTCCGAAGTATAGAAGTCTTCAAGCATCGGAAATATAGAAGCCTCTTCTGAAGTTTAAGTGGCTTCGGAAGAACTTGTTCTTCCGAAGCCAACTTACCTTCGGAAGACACTATTATTATCCAGTGGACATAAGTATGGTCTCCCTGACACTCCGCTGTAGACCTCTGAGATACTGCATGGTGTTTTCTCAAAAGCCATGTAGTTGACCATACTTTATTCCACTGTTTACCTTTATATGTTAGTACAGTTGCCATCTTTAGTTGGTGACAAAAGGTAAGTCATGGACATGTCATGACTACCATATCTTAGATACTACTTTATCTAAGATACCTTAACTTTAGCATTGTAGTATATGCTTTAGTCTTAGGTTTCCAGCTGGTATCAAAGTATATCCGGCTGTAGGATCTAGTATATATAGTTTCTTATTTTAACTCATGTTTTATGCTTGTAAGAGTCTTGTAATATCTTGAGTTGAGAAGTAATATATACAAGTGCCTTGAAAATCATTTCTGTGTGTTCCTTGTTACTTATTATATTATTATCAACTCTTGTAAAAGACTTTACTTCATCTGATTTGAGTGTTCTATAAGTGAGTTTGAGAGAAAACCAAGTGTTTAAAGTGACAAACCCGATCCTGCAATCCCTTTTCAAAGTTATCTCTAATCAAATGATACCTGATATTGATATGCTTTGTCCTCGAGTGCTGCACAGGATTCTCTGTGATGGAGATAGCACTATTGTTGTCTATGTGGATGGGAGTCTCTTTAAAGTTAAATCCATAGTCCAACATCTGATTTTGAATCCAAAGCACTTGAGCACAACAACTTGTAGCAACAATGTATTCAGCCTCAGCAGTTGATGCAGACACACAGGATTGTTTCTTGCATTGCCATGAGACAACCCTTCCACCAAGGAACTGACATCCCCTAGATGTAGACTTTGCAGTCATGTTGCAACCACCATAATCACTATCTGTATAAGCATACAGATTGAAGTCAGGATTCTTTGGATACCATAAACCAAGTGTTGAAGCACCTTTGAGGTATCTTAGAATCCTCTTGACAGTGATGAGGTGAGACATCTTAGGGTTGGCTTGATATCTTGCACAAATACATATAGCAAACATGATATCAGGCCTACTGGCAGTAAGATACATAAGAGACCCAATCATAGCCCTGTATAAGTGTTCATCTACACACTCCCCCTCAAGATTAGGTCCAAGGCAGTGGTTTCTGGCTATGGGTGTCTTAGCAATCTTACAATCAGTCATTTTGAACCTCTTGAGAATGTCCTGAACATACTTTGACTGACTTATGAAGATACCATCTTCAACTTGCTTCACTTGAATTCCCAGAAAGAAATTGAGTTCTCCCATTGCACTCATTTCAAATCTGTCTTTCATCAGCTTCTCAAAGTCTTTGCAGAGCTTTGGATTAGTTGAACCAAAGATGATGTCATCCACATACACTTGAACTAGCAATATGTCATTTCCATGTCCTTTGATGAAGAGAGTTCCATCTATAGTACCTCTCCTGTATCCATGTTTGCAAAGATACTCAGACAATGTCTCATACCACTTTCTGGGTGCCTGATGCAGCCATAAAGAGCTTTGTCAAGCTTGCAGACATAGTCAGGATGATCAGGGTCTACAAAACCGGGTGGCTGTTTGACATACACCTCTTCATCAATCACTCCATACAGAAAAGCACACTTCACATCAAGCTGAAAGATCTTGAAGTTCTTGGATGCAGCAAATGCTAGGAATATCCTAACAGCTTCTAGTCTTGCTACTAGAGCAAAGACATCAGGGTAGTCAATTCCTTCTTCTTGTGTGTATCCTTGAACAACTAGTCTAGCCTTGTTCTTGATGATAATGCCTCTATCATCCTTCTTATTCCTAAACACCCATTTGGTTCCAATGGTAGTCTTCCTATGAGGAAGAGGACAAAGGTTCCAAACTTTTTGCCTTTTGAATTGAAGCAACTCCTGTTGCATAGCTTCAACCCAACTTCCATCCTTTAGAGCCTCATCAACTTTCTTTGGCTCTATTTGGGTAAGAAACAAGAGTGAAGACAAACATTTGCTTCATGGGTTTGTCCTCTTGTTCTTACCCCTGTGACATCATCTCCAATGATGTTTGTGGTGGGGTGAGACTTGTGGATCCTAAGCTAAGGGATCACAGCAAGTTGCTGAGAAAGATCTAAATTAGAGAAATTTAGATCTGGCATAGATGTTTCTCCCATTACATCAGCACACTTATCAAGAGAAACTTGATCCAAGCAGTGTGTGACATCATTTATGTTATCATCTATGATGTGGTTATTTGCATCAAGAAATTCTTGATCATTGTCACCACCACCATTGTTGTCTTCCACAATTGAGGTATCCTTATCTAGTTGTGGAGCCTCTGAGCTGGAATTTAAAGGCATCCCAGATGTATCAGCTGAGTTTGTCATTGTAGTACTGATAGAAACCTCATTTGCAAAAGTAGTTCCAACTGAAGCCGAAGATGTATGAGTGAAGGTCTTCTTAGCTCAAATCTTGGATATGGATCACCTGTATTTAAATTTTCTGCAGATCCTGAAACATTCTCAAAAGATTTGTTAAAACAGTTGGTAACTAAATCAAGATCAAATAGCCAATCAGGACCAGAACCAGCCACACAGGGTGTGTGTTCATTGAAAGTCACATTGGCTGACTTCTCAACAATTCTAGTTCTGAGATTGTATACTCTATAAGCCTTAGCCTGGGAACAGTATCAATTAAAATGTCCATCATCTGATTTCTCAGCAAATTTGGCAATTTGATCTTTGGTATTCAAGATGGTGCAAGGACATCCAAACGACCTGAGAAAGCCAATGAAAGGTTTTCTCTTGTGCCAAAGTTCATAAGGAGTCTTACCATGTGTCTTAAGAAGGATGTCTTTGAAGATCATCTGGTCTGGCTTTTACCATTAGTTCCTCTCTCTATAGTCGAGCTAGTAAAACGAGATATCCTATTGAAGTGAACGTTCACAAAGATCG